>BGPR01055416.1:0-10022 GCA_013235015.1 Araneus ventricosus | reverse complement strand
TATTTTTTCTTAGTTTGGTTTGAAAGTGGATATTTTTTGTTTTTCTTATCTATTATTTTATGATCTAGCTTTCTGTTTATTTTTTATCTCATCTATCTGTTGTTGCAGGGCAATGATATGATAAAACATTTTTTTCCCTTTAGAGAACCCATAAAAATTTATAATAATGTGACAATCGTAGCGTGACATCTAGCTGCATATGGTCGCACGCTGTGGTGTGACGTAAAGTCCCTTCTCCTCTTCGTTTATTTGAAAATTTAACTGGGTTTGAAAACATGAAATGCGTCACATTGTATTACTGACATAATTTGTAATATTTTATCTTTTCCTTTTGCAATCTAACTTGGGAAATATATTATTCCCATGAATACTATTTTTCGACAATCCCAAAATATATTTTAATGTGAGATCTATCGGTCAATTGTTCTATTGCAACAAGTTAATTGACGATTTTGTAATATTCGCAAAACATCCTGTAAGAACACCTGTATGTTGAAAGAGGTAATAATTTGATTACAGACACTTAAGAAAATAATGATGTGGTTAATAAAGTAACCTGAATTTACCAAAGTTTTATTTCGAGGTCTATCATTCTTTTGAGATCTTGCCGCCCATGGTTCTATTTCAACTACACTGTAAAAAATTTCATCGCAAAATTACGGGCAGTGACCGGCAGCCCAGGGTCCGTCCACTGCCCGTTAAAATACATTTTGCCCGTAAAACATTCTGACCGTGATTTTATGAATGTGGCCGTAAACCTATGGACGTAATTTCCTGGCCACTGACCGTAAATTTGGAAGTTGACCGTATAAAAGTTCCCGTTACTTCCTGGCCAGTGCCCGTAATTTTGGAAGCTCACCGTATAAAAGTGCCCGTTATTTCCTGGCCACTGACCGTAAATTTGGAAGATGACCGTACAAAAATTCCCGTTATTTCCTGGACAGTGCCCGTAATTTTGGAAGCTCACCGTATAAAAGTGCCCGTGATTTCATGGTCGCTGCCCACAATTTTGGAAGCTTAACCGTATAAAAGTGGCTGCCATTTTCTGGCAACTGCTTACAATTTTGGAAGTTGTTCGTATAAAAGTATTCGTTACTTTGCGAATAGCTCCTTTTAAACCTGAAAGTTTTCTGAATAAAATTACTCGTTATGTTCTGGATAATGCTCACAATTTTTAAAAGTTGACCTAATAGAAGTACCTCTAACTTCTGATTATGATCTAGAATCATGTTATGATCTAGTTCATGACCACATAAAAATGACCATAAATTTGAATTTTCACCACCTAAAACTGCCCCTCAATTTCTGACCATGAATCCAAATTTTGAAATTTGCTCGTACAAAAATGTTCATTAATTTGGAAGTTAGCACCCCCCAAAAAAGTGGAAATTGGTTCCTGACCCCCTGCTCATGTTAGGAGCTGATTGTATTAAGAAGACCCCATTATGGAAGTACTGTAGAGGTTTCTTTAAAACCAGTATACATATAATCAGAAATTAATTATACTCGAAAGACAGAAGCCAAAAACAAAATATCTTAAAAACTTGAATACATTTTATGAAATATTTAGTACATCATTTCAATATGTGTAATAATGTAGAGGTATTAGAAAACACTAAACTTTTAGTATACAGGTAGTTACTTTATAAGTCATAAAGAAAATCTTAGACCAGAGACAATGTATAACTGTGTAATAGGCATTATATAAGTTAATGACCAACTACTTCTTTTCCCCAAGGCTAAACTGTTTTTGTACCACTAGCCTAAGAAACAAAATTTGACTTTAAATTGTGTTTTTCTTTTCGGTTAAATATACTTTTCCATTAATGGAAATCACAACATGTTAAATTTAACATAGTTAACCTCAACCAGTTCTTACTGTTCAGCCCACATGTTTAAAAATGCTCAGGTATGCACAATTGTATAGCACAGTTGATATATGAATTCCTAAATCTTATTCACACTGCAATGTGATAGAATGAAGAGGTATGATGCCCCACTCTTTCTCCAGTATATAATGAATTACAAACATAAACAGTGAACAGATATACGAATTACAATTGTATACAACAGATAAATTAAACATTAAATTATGAAATGTAATCTTAAATCACTAAGTAAAATTATGTTCAAATAACAGGTAGAACAATTCAATTGAATAAAAAACAATTTATTAAAAATATGACTTACAAAAACATATATACAGACATTTATACACATAGACAACGAGTTGTAAAAATATACATACTAGCAGTACGCGTATGGCATTGCCTATGGAATCAGGACTTCAACAAAATGAAAAAAACCACCCACAATGACATGAAAAAGTTTTGAAAACAAAAGATACACATTATTGATTTTCCCACTTATTTTTTCGTGACAATTAGAAAAGTTAATCCAATGGGAAATGATATTTTAACCATTCTTGTTTTAAATCCGACAGAACCGTTCTAGTTATAAGCTGAAAATAATAGTGTTATTAGAACGTTGGATGCAACTAATTTAAAAACAAAATAACATTTCGATGGCAAAACACAGATTTTTTAAAAATTTCTCGAAATGGAGAAAAATTTTGCAAAATGATGAAAACCAGGTATGCAGGGCATCATTCAATGGTATCGTGGGTTCCAGAGGTACTTTCTCTACGAAGACGGTGCAGACAGGATCCAGCTGCTGAGGGTTTCCTGAAAGGATAAAATAAAAAATGAGACATAATTTAAGAGCCGAGTGGATGAACATGTTAAAATTTTGTTAACTTAAAAAATCAAAAACATCAGATTTAAATTAAAAAAAAAATCACAAACCATGATTACAATACAATAAGTTAGGTACAATTAACAGAATCAAGAGACTTAATATTTTCATTATATATTATAATTTCATTCATGGCACACCTTTTTTTCTTATTTTTGGAAGCTTTGGATCCTTTATCATGATTTAACCTTAGAAAACACCCATAAACTACAAATTGGACAAAGAAAAATTCTTCAGTGATTTTGCTATTTTCAAAGTTTAACAAGCTTAATTTAAGTTCATTGAAAAAGAAATGTTACTACAATCGAACACTATAGCACCCAACCCCCTTTTTTTATATATATATATAAATGCTGTTTCAAAGGCACCAAATACTTTTTTTTTAGACACAGGAAACTAAAGTACAGTAGAGTCTCCCTACAACCAAGTCTCCCTATAGCGAATTTCTCCCTATAACGAATTTTTTAATTGTAATGTTAAATAATATTCAAAATATTCTCCATATAACAAAGTGGTTATCTCCCTGTAACGACTTTTTCCAGATCTTTATCTTTTCGATTTTTGAAGAAAGTTGCTAATTTCTGTGCAAACAAATCGCTCACATGTGCCTGTTTCTGGAACCACTCGCATTGTTCATTCCAGCGATAACACATAAAAATAGAGTGCTATGTGAAGGGTAATGCAGTTGTGGGGACCTGGATTTCTACAGAGAGAGCAACATTTCTACGGTCAAGATTCCAAGAATCGGAGTGGAGTGGGGGCAGAAACAGCAAATGGATGTGACCATACGCATTTTATGTTTATCCATACTAGTACATATTATTCTCTAATTGGTGAATTGACTTCACTTTTCAGCATTTTATTTACACAATAAAAATTAATATAATTTTAACAAATTTATAATAAATATTACTTCATTTTTAATTGAAAGTCATAATTAAATATTTTTGAACTTATCGCATATACTAAAAGGTTTATAACATTTATTTAAATAACTGCAAAAATCTCTAATCTCCGTATAACGAAATTTTCTCTATAGCGAATTTTTCAACTGGAACCAAACAATTTCGTTATAGGGAGATTCCACTGTGTACCGGAGGGAAAAAAAATGTTTTTAGAAAAAGACATAGGTTATATGGTAATGACGTCAAAAAGTAAATTTACTATTAGCTATCTGTTTAATATAAAGCTATGACTGGTACAAACATGTTTCAAAAATTCCATAAACATAAAAACTGACAAGAATTATTAAGCCTATTACCTACCCAAAAAAGTTAATTTTTTTTTCACCTCATGTAAAAAAGGCTATTTTAATAATAAAATATATTTTAGAATACAATGTAATGTTTAAACATAAAAAAATAAATTATTTTGAAATTTATAGCTTTAATATATTTAAAACAAATTTAGTTTATATTATAATTTTTTTATAAATACACATACCCAGTGATGTGGGGTGGGTAAATACCCAGTGGGTAGGTAAATATTTTTTGGGTATATACCCGGGTATTTACCCAAGGCCTGGGTAAATACCCAAAAACTGGGTATTTTGCGAAAAAAATTCGAATGCTGATTCACAAAGAAACATACAGAGTTTTATAAATACCTCCTAAAAAAGTGTTTGCAAAAAAAAAGTATTTGTGAATGGTCATTCAAAATTAAACTTAAAATTTATAAATACCCAAAACGGGGTATTTTGCAAGAAAAGTATTTGAGAATGGTATGATTCAAAAAGAAGTATTAAATTTATAAATTCCCTACACTGAATTTTTTGAGGAAAAAAAATGCATTTGTTAATGGTGATTCAAAATAAAACATAAAATTTAAAAATACCTCGAAACTTGATATTTTGCAAAAAAAATGCATCTCCGAATGTTTCATCTCAAAATGAAATATAAAAATTATAAATACCCCTAAACTGGGTATTTTTTAAAGTAATTGTGAATGATGATTCAAAATGAAATAAAAAAATAATATGTACCCCTAAACTGGGTATTTTGTATTTAAAAAAATGTAGTTTTGAATAAATTATATAAACAAAAAACAATTGCTACCTGGATTCAGAATAAATTATTCTAAAACTTAGACGGGATCGGGGGATAATTTAGTTTTTACTGTGTGATATATTTGACACTTACAATAGAATAATTATTTTTAACGCCGTTTATGTTACAGTAGCCGCCATCGGCAACCAGCTTGTTCGCCGGGAATATAATTTCAACTGACTCTCTTATGTATAGTTTGATATTCACGGTTCCCGTAACAAAATAATTTTAAACTTTAAATTGCGATAGAAATTTACCCAGCGTTTTTAACGTAGCCTTGCATTTGTTCTGTTCCTTGTCTATATGAAAGTCCCTAATGGAGTCAAGTAACTGTTCGTGTCGAGTTACATCTAATTCTACGTAATCGACGCGAATTTTAATTTAACAAATTTATTTCAACATCGAAATACCGCGGCAAGTTTTACGCCCAGCAGCATGTTAATTGGCTTAAAACATACTATTAAAATGAATTTAAAAATAGCAACCATAACCGTTTAGTTTACTGGATTATTTCTTTATATACTTACTGTCTTGAGGACTTTCTTTACAGATATCACAGAAAAATTCATCAAATAAAAAAATAAAAGAAAATCCAATAGAATATTATATTAGCTTTCAACAATGGAAGAGAAACACGCAATTGAACATTTGCTTAAACAATGAAAACGGTTTGAATTTAATTGTAACAATGAATGACAAAAATATTTTTAAAAATGTATTAAAATTAGAGAAAAAATCAAATGAAAACTTAATTCTTATCATTGAAAAGATAAGTTTTTAAATTTTCAGATGGTGTAAAAATAATTTTTATGCTGGACTATTTTCGGGAGTTATTAAGGAAAAACTCAAAAATTTCGCTTAATTTTTAATTAATTAAAATTAAACAACAACGGTTACGAGGTGCACATTCCCACCCTCCAAAGTATGTTTGTGCCAAATTTCGTTGCTCTAGGCCTAGCGGTTTGTCCTTTAGAGCGCCAATACACACACATTCTCCTTTATTATTAGTTGAGACAAACAGTACCAGTGAATTTTGTGATCCATAATTTACTCACATTGCATTGCCGGAAGTCAAACATTCTTGTTTTGATTCACTGAATAGTTAGTCATTTACTTCGCGTATATTAATATTACTGTAAATTTTACGTTAAAAAGTAAAAAAGGAAGGAAGTTACCTTCTTGGAGCCTTTAATTTTAAGAATGATAAAAGTATCCAATGTAAGTACTGTAATGCTGAGTACAAACTTGCCAATGTAAGCAAAATGGAGAAACAAAAAAAAAATGTTTCAAAGTCTTGGTGGATTAAAAAAAGGTTTTGAAAGGGATAAAATAGCTAATGAATTTTCTTTTAATCAAATTCCGACTATGACACTTCCCTTAAATCTGGAGTTTTAAGATCATTTAAGTATTGATGTTCATGATCCAAATGAATCCAGTCTAACCAAGAAACTGAGTGTGAGTGTGTAAGTCTACTATACCGACAAATAATACAACAGATTCAGCAACAAAAAATTCACATTTCTTGTTCCTGAAATCTTGCTACAAAAATAACGTACCTTTGTTGAAAGTAAAATAAGTGAATCTAAATTAACTTTTAAAAACTGTAGAACTAAAACATCTGCTAACTTATCAACAATGTCTGGTATTTTGACTAATTAATCCAAAAAGAATTATAAACAATTGTATCTTTCATTTTAGTTCCTATTATCAGCTCTTTCATTTTAAAACCAAACTCAACATTTTCTTTTTTTAAATTTACTTGAGTTTTAAAAAAGATTGATATTTAAGCCACGTATTTTATGTAAGATCCATGATATAGTATTGCGTTTTTGTTTTTCCTGATTCGTTTTTTTAGTTTTTAAAGAATTTAAAAGATTCATATATTACAAGTTTTCTTTTTTTTTTATCTTATCTTATGCTCAATATATATTCTATACATATTTATATTATACTAGCTGTTACCCGCGACTTCGTGCGCGAAGAATTTGAATTGCTACTTTTTTTAAATTTACGAATGTAAATGTTTCGTTATATATAGAAAGGGGAAGTCAAAAGTTCTGACGGTTGATAATACATAATTGGACGACTAATTTAATTCTCTGTTACTGTAAATTACATCATTGTACTCAATGGTATCATCTGCTCTTTGGAATATATCATCCACCATGCTATATGTCATCTGCTTCTACTGTTTAAAAGAATACATAAGACAAAATATACCTTCCTATTATAAAAACTCTGACAACCATATCATATACGTCAATGGACGATCCTGGTTTGTTTATTTTGGATTCATAGACCGTTTTCCGGTAACCTTCCGATTTAAGCAATCGCCAAATCTATTTGGCAACTGTATCAAGCGCCAAGCTGGAAATAAAGGTGAATTAGTTCAAAGTCTAACAGTTGCCTAGCAACGGAGTAGCTATAAATATTCGTTATTTCAAAATCGTCTGCACGCATTTTAAAGTTTTGGAACTTTTAAAAATTAATAACAATCGAAGGGAAAATGTCAGAGAAATAAAATTAGTATCATTGAAAAGGTAAAAATTTGAACTTTAAGATGGTATAAAAATATTTTTTGTCGGACAGTTTGCTCCGAAGTTACGGCGGAAAAACGATTTCGGTTATTTTCTAATTAACTGACTGTTTAATTAACTTTGGGACTTGGAAAAGTTCATAAGTGTCTTCCCCTTCTCTTAAATAATAAGTGTACAAAATTTGGTTGAAAACCGTCCATTGGTTTAGGAGGAGATGTGGAACATAGCCACATACATACCCACCCACATACCCACAATGACTTTTATTTATATTAAGATAAGATAGAGACATCATATTTCATAGCAGTGCCTGTATTTTATGTGAATATGGGCGATTCAAAAATAAATACCCAGGTAAATACCCATTTTGGGTATTTACCCGGGTATATACCCAGGGTATTTATCCTTAAAAATAAATACCTGGATATTTTACATCACTGCACATACCTAATTGTTTCCAGGCATCAATTAGTTTTCTTGGTTGGATGTCCAATGTCTTCTATGCTTTCCATGCTGAAAAGTCATAGAAAACTGTTTTTAGAACAACAAATTACTTCACATCATAAACCAAAGCATTAAATGATAAGTTAACTAATATTTGAATATTGCATAAGATTTCCCCCAACATCCCATCAACCGACTGAGCTGAAATTTTGCATGCAAGTGTACATCCGAAGATAATGCAATAGTTGACAGGAGCTTCTCAAAAATATAAAGTAAACATATGTTTGAGCTCATTTCGGTTAGCTGAGCATGTAGATGTGTGCTGATCTGGAGCTGTTTGTTTAGTACATTATAATAAAAATGGTTAACTTGGAGTTTAGAGTGTGTACTCACTTCGTTTCCTGTAAGCTCGCCAGTTGTTTGTCGCCAAGAGAAGAGTGTGCCAGAACATTTGTTTTGGATGCGAGTTGAAATTTTTTTCGACGTCGTTTGAGCATGCGCCGACAGTGATTTGTTTACAGGTCTACAGTGCATGCCCTTAATTTCACCTCATTTCTATTGGTCGACGTACAAATTTGAATAATACTTCATTTACCAAACTATATTTTTCAATAACCGTTTGCTTTTCTTCTGAAGATTTTCGTTCATTTAATTTATTGATTCTCTTTCTCTGTGTTGCTAATTATAGCTTCCAAATATCTAACAAGGAGTGTTTTTTCTGGAAACAGTTCCCTTGCTACGTTTCATTGTCTTCAGACCTCGTGTGTTTTGTTTCTCAATGAAAAAGCGAAGATACGAGGGGCCCACTTTGCTGAAAGTGAAGCCGCCGATGTTTTTTTTAAATAAAAAAAATTGCCTGGTGTACACTTGCATGCCCAATGTCTCGTTTTGAGATGCCGTAGAAAATTTCAACTTGAGGAACCCGACTCGAGTGATGAGGAATATTCTTTTATATGCATGGATTGCTCTAATTTTAAGAATGATTCTGATGAATTTGATTAATGTTGCAATTAAAAATTATAAAAATACATATTTGTGGATATTGTTAGCGAGTATAATAATGCAAATTCTTGATTTTTTAAAAAATCTATATTTTTGCAATGTATCAAAAAAATTTGCGAGTATATACAGCTTAAAATTATAGTTTGTATTTTATCAATAAAATTAAATTATTGTTTTCTGCATTCCTGTTTCTTTTTTTAAAACTGAAATCTGCAGCTAAAATCAGTTTAGGTAAATTTTATTATATATCTTTATAAATTCATCAAAAAAATCACAATTAAAATAACAGAAAATAACGTACTAAAATAAATATTTCATAATGATTTATTTTTACTTAAAATTCATTAAAATGTCTGTTAAAAATATAATATTAATGTGGCCAAAACTGGTGCAAATTAGGTTAATTTATTTTAAAATTCATAACTCTAAATTTAGAATATTCTTCAGAAAATTTTTATAACTAGCAGAAAGCCAATAAAATTGGCTAAAGAATAGTATAAGTATGATTTAATATGCTTTAAACAGTCATCCACTGTGAAATTTCTATTTCAAATTTTCTCTTTTTTTAAGGTGGCCAAAACTAGAGCACCTACCTTATATATTTGCATATACATACTCAGAAACACACACAGATATATAGAATGTATGTATGCATAAATAAAATTTAATGTGTGAATAGAAAGTGTGATTGTTCTATAGCAATTGATCTATTTCACCCGATGAATTATTAAAATCAGTTTTACAGTGCTTTCAACATATTTGAAAAAAATCTCCTGAAAAATAGTTTAACTACTGCTGCAGGTACATAAAGAGCACACAAAACTCAAAACAGAAATTAATTTTTTTATTACTATAGATCAATCAATCACACTTCCATAATGTTGAATCACAATCTGCATAAAATATACTCATTCAAACGATGAGGGTTGATTAGCCCAAGGTAAAAATCATCGAGTGTTTCAAAATTTTATAATTTGTACACACACCATTGCATTGAAATACCGAGTTATTGAATATACTGAGAATACTGAATATACTGAGAATACCGAGTTATTGAATATACTGAGAATACTGAATATACTGAGAATACTGAATTATTGAATATACTGAATATACTGAATTATTGAATATACTGAGAATACTGAATTATTGAATATACTGAGAATACTGAATTATTGAATATACTGAGTTATTGAATATACTGAATTATTGAAGATACTGAGAATACTGAATTATTGAA
>BGPR01055414.1:0-10024 GCA_013235015.1 Araneus ventricosus | reverse complement strand
TAAATGACATAAAGAATTATATCTTGTGTTGTTTTAGTCAACAAATGCACTGCTGAAAAAATTGCGAAGAATTACAAAGTTCCACTAGACTATTAGCAGTATTCATTAGAATATTTTTTGACACACTAACATTGTAAACAAATAAAGTCCCTCTCTTCCGCAACTAAAATTGACAGAGTTATGAAGCTTTGAATTTCATCATTTTAAGCCAATCAGTGGCCGCTACTTCCTTGAGGCATCCGTTTAATGGCGTATTTAGACCATTAAAATGGTCTAAAATCATCTAAAATAATGATAATAAAAGCTCCATAACTGGGTCAGTTTTAGTAAAAGAGTGGAACTTTTTTGTTCCACTCTTCTGCGACTAATTTAGAGTGTCAAGTATTAGAGTGTCAAGAATTAGAGTGTCAAGAATTTTTAACAAGCATGCCTAATGGAATTATAAAAATTTAAATTTCGTAATTTTTTCGCCAGTACAGTTGTTGACTTAAACAACATAAAACATAAATCTTTACGACAAGTAAAGCATTTTAGGAACTAGAAGTATAGGCCTATCTCTAACGCTTTAGAAATTAGTTATCGGGCCACGATTATACAGAGAACATCCTTATATGGTCAAATTAAATAAACTGGGAATGTGACTCTGAAAAAATATGCGCATTTAATCATATAACCACACATTTTAATAACATTTAGTTGAAACTGATAATTGTGAGATACCTTAATTGGGAAAAATAATAAAATAATAAATTTTATAATCATTTGAAATTTAGAAACCGCTGATCGAGTAAAGAATTTTGTTCCAAAACATTCGTAAATACACCTTAGTGCATAATTAAATGGCGGTGTTTTTTCAAATGTCGCATAAAACCAACATGCCACTGGAGAACAAACAGAAAGGCAAATACTTATTATAAGTGGAATTTTCAGTTGAAGTTATGTGTAAAGAAAGGATAGAAAGAAAATGGTTTAGTTCAAAAATAAGTTTATTTTTCTTACACAAAGAAAATAATAAGATTTTACTGATTAAATCTACAGTTAAAAATAATAAATTAAAATCTGAATAATTAGTTTGTTAATTAAATTATTTATTTCTTTTATCTGAATTTCAGAGCAGACAACATCAAATATCTTCTTAAAGAAAATTTGATAGAGAAAAATATTGGATAATAAATTTATATTTATAGGATAAATAAAAGATAAAATGATGATTATATCTTCACAATAAATTGAATGTTGTTTTTTAATTTAAAACGAGACAACGAACAATGTTTTTTCCCATCATTATACATAAACATAAAATATTTTGAGGATTTTAAATTGTCCTTTTTATAATGAAGGAAAACTTAATGGGACAATAATTTTTATTTAAAAACACATTGTTTAATAACTACTTTAATTAATTTATTTAAAAACATATATCACAAAAACAATGCAATTATTGTTTCCCCAATTCATTTTATAATTATTTTATTTTAAATTAATTTTAAAAAATAATGAAGCAACCATGCTTAGAGTGCGACGACAGAAAAAGTAAAATAATTTTGCTTCGCCAACTTATGAGAAAGCAATCAGTTTGCTTCTAAAACAAAAGAAAGAACTTTTAAACTTCAATTCAACAGTTTTATAATTCAAAATTTTCTTTGTTTTAAAACTAAAATCAATGTTTTTCTATTACATTTTTTATTCTCATTTAAAATATTTCATATCGTTTGGCGATTTCGTTTCCTAAGTAGTTAAATATATTCGTCAAAAATATAAAAAATTTGTTTTACGCTGAGAAGAAAAATATTATTTCTTTCTTCGATTGATGCATTACTTTTCACATAACAGTAAGAAAAGTTAGAAGAAAAATGCTTTACTTGCAATTAAAGGAGTTTTAATTCGTTATGTTAAAGAGAATTTTTCCCTTAGTTGTCTTCCAATTACGATTGTTGTTTCCAACATAAACCTATTAGTATTTGAATTCGGAATAAAAATGTTAATTAAATACTTAATAAGCCAGTTGATTAATTTCAGGTTCACAATTCTATCAGCTCCTGGATATGTGTAAGCATCGTTATACAAAACTGAACGAACTCCAATCCTTTGCACAGAATAATTCGTAAAATAGCGTAATTAATTTTGGAGAAACGCTTCATTCAAATATTTTCTTTAAAGTTCAACAAAACAGCTATATCTCAAAATATGAATTTCGGAATTAGTTCCATATTACACAATTTTGTTTAATTAAGGCCCACTGTTAGTTTACCTACTACTATTAAGGTCATTGAATACTCATTCCGAATAATATTCAAGGGAAATATATAAATTTTCAAATTTTTGTATTTATTTACAAACACTTTTACACACCATCAAGTGAAAATGTCAGTTTAATAACTGTACAAAGAAAATTCATTAAATTAATTAAAACTCTGAATTAAAATTTAATCTTCATAAATGCGGCTTCAGACATTTGGTTTACCTTTCCATCCAAACTACATATTCTTGCCTCTCTTTCAACTTTAAGAAAATGTACCAATAATTCAATTTGAAATACATATTTTTGTTGTTCATTATGATGTCCAATAATAAAATTTCAACGAAAAATATTATTTAAATTTTCTTTGGTTGAAAGTAGATTTAGAGGTATCCCTTATCCAAAAAAAACCGTATCCTTAAGTGGGAATCAATCACTTTTTCATTAAAAAACACTTTTTTAGATTGCCAGAATACCTTAATGTATTCTAATGTAAACAATTTTGCTTCTAAAACAGACGGTACATTTTTAAGGACACGTCTGGCTCCGAATGCATATTTTTTTGTTTGTTTATCTTCAAAACTTTTTATTCACCTCCTCCCGTCTTCATTGCTCTAAAATGAATTCTGAGAAAACTCGTCCGAATCTAGAATGTCAGAAATCAGATTCCTTAAAATTCTTCCCACTGTAAACAGTGGGCACATCACGCTTTCCACCAACGCGATGGCGCGAATCAAAATTTCGTATCCGAATTCTTTCCACCTTCATTCTGCGCTAGGATATTTTTCTCGAAAAAAATCGTCTGCGCGTGGGGAAATCTGGGCAGAATAGTTTCCCAAGATGAGGAAAAACTCCAGGCAAAACTTTTGATTCGGTTAGGTTCTGCGTGATCCTAAATTTGAATAAATCTAATAAAAGTGAGGTGCAAATCGCGTATTTTGTGTAGAAATGTGATATGGCACGTAATGTAAGCCTACACAGAAAATATTTTTGACAAGATGGTTTTGCTGCTAATACAATCCAGATATCAATTTTATTTAGAACTAAAAGATTTTACATTTGAGACTTGTCGAAACCCAACATCATTGGTTTTAATGTTGATGACCGCAATTGAACACCTAGCATCTTGCAATTGAACATTTTTATCTCGTGTATTGGAACACACAGGCGCACACAACGGAAATACCTCAGACAAAGTATTACGAAATATGATTTTATGGAATTTATTATTTTGTTACTAAACTATTGTGTAATCTCAAAGCAGAAGCTCATCACAAGAAAATAATTGTACACTAAACTTCAATGATCGAATGAAAAAATGAGTAGGGAAGAGTGGGGTAAACACGGATACCTTTGATTCTGGAAATATTAGCTCTTCTTTCTAGAGGACAAGATATTGAATTACACTCTACTAGTCAAGAAAAAGGAAAAGCCATAGTGGCGTGTTGCAGCTCTTGAATTCATTGCTTCTGTGAAGGCTTATTTGTTTTAAGACGTCAACTCTCTAATATTCGTTTGATTTTAAGCTATTCTCACTTAAAAATCCTTACACTTTTAAAACCCATTTTTAGTTCAGCTTATTATAATTTTACTGAGGATTTATACCCTATCAATCAATAAATATTTACTCCAATAATTGCGCTGTTCTATTTCGTTTATTATAACTCGGGGTAAAACCGGGTACTCCAAGTGGAATAATAAAGGGACAGTCAGTATTGATGATTCCTCCGATGAAGACGATAAAAACACATCAGAAGTTGATTGTTTATATTTTAATGATGAATGTTCTAATTAAAATAAATAAGAATGGTAATCTAATTTAAAAATTATCTTAGCTGTGCCCACGAAACTCCAGTGGCGCGGAGGAAGAAGACAACTGCTTTACATGTGAATTTTATAACTAATATTCTTAAATTGTCATATAAAATAAAAACGATGGCAACTTTTCAACTGAAAATCCAGTTTTCCTAATTTCCCATAACGTTAACATGGGTACTCGGTTTTACCCCATTAGTGGGTAGTTTAACTTTTTTATATAAAAATCACTGATAAGAAAGTAAAGAAACTGTGACTTTTCTGGAAAGATATATTGTACTCCGATAAACAATGAATATTTTCATAAAATTTGACAAACTCTATGTCGAATATTTTATCTCCAGAAGGCCTTCAAACCTTAGCTACCCGATTTTACCCCACTTTCCCCTACTTATCTCAAATGATGACTAATTCGTATCTGAGACTCAACAAATTTTATTGAATGGCGCAGGGAGACTCCACGTATACTCACACACTCAGCTGATATATTTCTCATTAAACTATGATAACCAAAATTGGAGTACACATGAGCTCCTACAATTATCTCACAACAATGTGTGCCTCTCTCCATGAGACTTGGCCATTTGATCTTTCAATGACAACCTTTGACAATTTTTCTTAAAATAGATCCAACTGTGTTCTGAAACAACAGGGTACATCATGTTTGGAGTGTTAACTCTGACTGCCGATTTTTAAAAAATCGGCATTTAGATGCAATATTTGAAAACATGTTAAAATACGGTTGAACGAAGCCTATTTGATTTATGTGCAAGGCTCTATTATTATAATACGATTCAACGCTGTAAAAGTTCCACGTAAACACAATACTTGCGAAAATCGCAGGTTGCAGTAGAAAATAGACTTACTTACAACCCGCGGCAATCGTGGGATAAGAAGTTGGAGAAGTAAGTGAGAACTGACTTCTCATCTCAATCCTTTGACTACCGATTATTAAAAGATCATCCAATTTTCTATGCGAATGAAGATAATAGGGTCCAAATAAGCCAAATTGATTGTTTCAAGTTTTATTCTCCGATCTTACTCACTAAATTTTATTTTAATGGTGCAGAGAGACACAATACATCACACAGAATATATATGCTACTCGTCGTACACTTTCACATTCAGCAGATATATTTCTCATTAAAATATAATAATGTGCATCTCTTTGGAACCTAGTGAGAACCTGGACGAAAATAGACCCAATTTCTACATGTGACTTCTGATTTAGCCGTATCGGTTAGTTGCAAATTTGGAAATTAATGAAATTTTTAAATATTACAGTTATTCATTCGAAAAAAAGCTTGCACAACGTTCTTCGTTATAAATATTTATTGCCGTAGCTTTCCAAACAGCTACACAACATTGATGACAGTAGAGCTCCAAAAAATACTAAGAATTATTTTGACCATAAATATAAAATTGTATGTCTTTTATCTTTCAAAATAGATTTCTCTTCTTTTATTATTGTTATCGCGTATCCACATGATGATTTTTTGAGCAGAAGGTCGGTGAAGGTCACATAATCGCGTGGGAAACAAATAAAAAGCTGTAATTTATTTAATCCAGTAGCGTTTTATAGAGTGCTTCCTAAACACTTGTAAGTGGAAATCCGGTGTTATTATCAGCTACCTTAATTTAATAATCTACACTACATTGAGAATATATCAAAATATAAATTGAAACCTTTTATAAGTTGCAATTAGATAATTACATTGCGTGCTTTATTCAAGCCTGCTTTCACCACGTTTATAAGTGTTTTAATCGGACATTTTAATCAGCAAAATTAATGCTAAAAACATATCTGGAATTGCTTTGCTTTTAGAAATCTCGTGAGTCGAATATGTTCATTTAGGTAAACAATTATTTTTCAACTTACAAACATATCAGTATTGGACAAAGAAAAGAATCTTTAACGAAGTTTCAGTTATCGTCAACAGTAATATGATTTTGAGAGATCTTTCAGTTCAATGGTCACCAACCGATCAGAGATTACACATGAAAGATGTGTATTTAAAATTATCAATGGCGTGCACAAAATGGTGATGAACTTCATGATCCAAATGCGTATCCACCAAAATTTGGCACTAGGTATGCTTGAGATAATTTCAGTTTTCATGTACATCGACTCTCTCAATGCATGTATATTGTTACAAAAATGTAATATCGCTTTCCTGCCTTGCTAGTCTTATAGTTGGGAAAAGGGTTTTACAGGGGAAAGTATGGAATACCGTCATCGGCCAGGCCTGACCTGGGTAACAAACTTGGCGACAAATCGACGATTCAAGAAAATGCAATAATTTTCTCTATATCTCTATTAGGAGCCGAGATCCAGATTTCTCGAAAATTTCCATGTGACGTCAGGCCCTGTCAGGAACACTATAAATACTAGGCGGTAGGATTCGACGGGAACGTCTTTGGGAATGCGAACACCTTTGAAGTAGTTTTGGAGTTTCATCTGCAGTGCGAGCTGAAAAGCTGATGACATAAGAGCTATTGAAAGTGCCGTTATTGTCAATATTGGTGAGTTGCTGTCGGTTTGTGTTGCTAAATCCGAAAGTGCTGTTACTGTCGTCACAAGCGATTTGTCGTCAATTTGCGTTACTAATCTGTGCAAGAGCTATTGTTTCTGTTATCTGTGCTCCGTGTTTTCCTGCATATTTTAAATAAGGCGTCATTTTCCATTATCCTGCTTGTTGGATTGCATAAGTATTTTGCAAAAGGAATAAGAAAAATTCCGACGACGTGTAATTAGATGTTAGATGACACATTCAGTTATTTGATTCCATTAGGGACGTTTATGTAGACAAAGAACAGAACAGATGCAAAGCTACTAAACGAACACGGGTGAAGTGTTTATAACAATTTGAAGTTTAAAATTGCTTTTTTAAGGGAACTCAAATCAATCAAATTATGCACATGATGTTACGTTTATCCTCCAAATTCGTGACTCTCCTAAAATTATTAGCTTAGATCGTATAGTTGATTTCAAAAAGTAAGCTAGTTCCGAATAATACAAAGAATTTATTTACAACATATTCACAATACCGAAATGACAATATAAATTAACATTAGCCTGGCTGATGAGCTTTTATATTTTAAACTCAAATATCTATTAGGGTCTGCTGCTATATTTTAATGTTATAGATTGCCACAAATTAATAAAAGGAGTGACTTATCTGGGACATAGGAGCGCAGTCGGGGGTCGTTTTATCACAATGGCATGTCATTATCATCCGGCCGAGTTGCGTCGTTTTTTATTTCACTTTTTATCTTATCCACAAACAAAGCTCATCCTTCTTCGCCGGCAACCAACTTCCCTCCTGTCTTTTCCTTTTTTAATTCACTTTTTCCTCCTCTTCAAAAAATCGCCAACCTCCAGTTTTCCGCTTTTGCCACCTACTTTTGGTCATTTAGCTTGGTCCAACATTATCCGCTGTCATTGGTTGTCTTCTTCATAATCCGTAACCATAGTAAGCAAGCGCCAAAGTTAACAAACTTTTTTTAAAATTGCAACCCTAAGTCACTCACCGTATATGATTCATCGATGGAATTTTTAATGAGTCATGTAAGTATTCAATTTCTCACCACACACACACAGCCGACTTTACAAAATAAAATGGCGAACCATATGAGTATTTCGCACAACAATGAGATTCAATTGAATTTATATTCCCGACTAACAAGCTAGTCGAAGAGGGCGACTAGTACGTAATACAACGAAACCTCTCTACATTGGTCAACCACCGTTCCAAGGAAAATTGGTCGCTCTAAAAGGTTATTATGTTTGGGAGTGGGAATAAAAATATTTAAATAAGACCTAATTCGTTATTTCTGATAAATCTAATTTTAAAAATTATCCAAAGAAAAAAAAGTACTTTATCCGAAAATTTCTCTCTCTATTTATTTCTCTCTTTTCTTTTTATTTTTTCGTTTTTAGAAAAAAAAAAGATAAAATTTGTGTCTTGCTTGGTCTTTCAGCTCTTTCGGAGGTCACTTTTTCAATTTTTTTAATTGTAAAAAGATATCTATAATTATTTCGTCAGTAGTTGTTGAGGAAAGGCAATAATATCGTCTATTTTTCCTAAAGTCGTTGAGTTGAAAGTTTCATTCACTGATGGCCGAGCCATACTAACAAATTTTTTGTCAGAGTTCGAATCAGCACCTGAAAGGCAAAAATGAACTCTTTAATGCCCAAACCCGGTAGAGTCCGAAATTCATTCTTCTCTTCACATTGGGAAAGGAATGATTAATTTCTATCTGATTTCCGGGGTTGTTTTTGAGTGTATGAATTTTTTTCGTTCTTTCCTCAATTTTCTCTTTATAAAATGTCCACGGTCGGAGAGACAAAAGGAAAGAATTTCATTGAAGTTGAACGCGCGACAAATCTGACTGTTCAGAGAGGTTTGACTGGCTGTTACTAGATTTAATTTTAACATTAAGACTATGGACCGAAAAATTCCACACCGAACAAAAATGGCCGTTGAGAGGAATGACCACTATGTGTAGCCACATTCTTGTGCAATACAGATACTTTAGTTTTACCTAATAATTCCACCGAAAAGTGATCGAAACAGTCGATAGAAGAAACAAAACATAAATATTTTCATCCGTCTTGTTGATCTCTTAGCCGACCGACCGAAAACAGTCGGCAAAATGCGACATCTGATTCACTTGTCGCCTTGTCGGTTATTCTTTCAACTGTGGTGCGAACTACTGGCTGAATGGACGACAAGTTAAAAGCATGTCGGTCATTCTGTTGATCTAACCGTTAATCAGTCCTCAGATTCGGACACAAATCGCTTATCTCGACCGTTTATTATATAATAACTTAAAGAGGTGATTAAAATTATTGTATTCATTGATACCCTGCTCTCAACATCTCCCAAAATCGCAAAGATTTTTGCCGACGAAAGACTTAATTTTTCGCCGCCGGGGCGAAAGGTCACCGAAGGGGAAGCAATTGCCCCTCTTCCATCCTCCCGCTGGTGCCGCCCCTGTTTAGGTTAATTTCTAACTATTAACAAAGATTTTTGTTAGTTTTGGGCCGTGAAACCTTTTCACTTCTCTACGTCACAGTTCTGACTAAATTGTCTACAGTTCGTGCCTTCCTGCCACAGATGGCGCTCTTCGTAGTACACATGATCTTTTGTCACAGGATGAATTGATTAACAACTTCAATTTCTATGTTTTATTATTGGGTATTTTTTCTATTTACTCTTGAAAGTTAATTTTGGAAGATCAGAATAGTATTGGTATTAGAGTACGCCCGACGGGGGGGGGGCACATTCTGCCCGAAAGGGGAGAATGGTCTCCCCGACAGTATGACACGACCTGCTGTACAAGGGGAGGGTGTAATCATGATCCTCTAAAATTTTATCCAGGTCTTTATTTATCTTCTACTGCAACCCAGTGTGGCGTTACACTAGTTGAATAGTCCGTTACGTGAACGAGGTGCAAAAGTTTGACCCGGCCGGGGCTACAACATCCCCGATAGGGGGCCCTTGGCCGTCCCGGACACCCCACTGGATCCACCCTGGATCAGAAACTTAAACAGTTCTTGTATGTAGTTATTATCATATTAAATTATTTCAATTACTGCAATGAAAAACAATAATTTCTACTTTATTTCTAACGTTTTTGTCTTGGAAACTATGGACCTAAACCATTCGTCAGTTCATAATCAAACTATTTTGAAATCACGCCTCATTTATTCAGAACTCAGAAAAGATAGTTGTTTTCTGAATTACGAAGAATTCTTTCTTAAAGAGATTATGAAACTTTTATAGCTGACATAATCATCGTTTTTAAGTGCAGTAAAAGGATAAATATGACAATCAAGTTGGGATTAAGGCAATATTTAGAAGTATAAAAGGAATTTTTATTAGTTTTATACCCAGCTATTTCTTGGGAAATTGTTTAACTTTCAGATTAAGATGGCAGAAATTTGAACAGATGTTACAGCAGCAG
>BGPR01055413.1:0-10024 GCA_013235015.1 Araneus ventricosus | reverse complement strand
CTGCTGCTGTAACATCTGTTCAAATTTCTGCCATCTTAATCTGAAAGTTAAACAATTTCCCAAGAAATAGCTGGGTATAAAACTAATAAAAATTCCTTTTATACTTCTAAATATTGCCTTAATCCCAACTTGATTGTCATATTTATCCTTTTACTGCACTTAAAAACGATGATTATGTCAGCTATAAAAGTTTCATAATCTCT
This sequence comes from Araneus ventricosus, assembly GCA_013235015.1. Taxonomy (NCBI): domain Eukaryota; kingdom Metazoa; phylum Arthropoda; class Arachnida; order Araneae; family Araneidae; genus Araneus; species Araneus ventricosus. Next base: position 9,821 of record BGPR01055413.1, on the reverse strand, counting down.
TTAAGAAAGAATTCTTCGTAATTCAGAAAACAACTATCTTTTCTGAGTTCTGAATAAATGAGGCGTGATTTCAAAATAGTTTGATTATGAACTGACGAATGGTTTAGGTCCATAGTTTCCAAGACAAAAACGTTAGAAATAAAGTAGAAATTATTGTTTTTCATTGCAGTAATTGAAATAATTTAATATGATAATAACTACATACAAGAACTGTTTAAGTTTCTGATCCAGGGTGGATCCAGTGGGGTGTCCGGGACGGCCAAGGGCCCCCTATCGGGGATGTTGTAGCCCCGGCCGGGTCAAACTTTTGCACCTCGTTCACGTAACGGACTATTCAACTAGTGTAACGCCACACTGGGTTGCAGTAGAAGATAAATAAAGACCTGGATAAAATTTTAGAGGATCATGATTACACCCTCCCCTTGTACAGCAGGTCGTGTCATACTGTCGGGGAGACCATTCTCCCCTTTCGGGCAGAATGTGCCCCCCCCCCGTCGGGCGTACTCTAATACCAATACTATTCTGATCTTCCAAAATTAACTTTCAAGAGTAAATAGAAAAAATACCCAATAATAAAACATAGAAATTGAAGTTGTTAATCAATTCATCCTGTGACAAAAGATCATGTGTACTACGAAGAGCGCCATCTGTGGCAGGAAGGCACGAACTGTAGACAATTTAGTCAGAACTGTGACGTAGAGAAGTGAAAAGGTTTCACGGCCCAAAACTAACAAAAATCTTTGTTAATAGTTAGAAATTAACCTAAACAGGGGCGGCACCAGCGGGAGGATGGAAGAGGGGCAATTGCTTCCCCTTCGGTGACCTTTCGCCCCGGCGGCGAAAAATTAAGTCTTTCGTCGGCAAAAATCTTTGCGATTTTGGGAGATGTTGAGAGCAGGGTATCAATGAATACAATAATTTTAATCACCTCTTTAAGTTATTATATAATAAACGGTCGAGATAAGCGATTTGTGTCCGAATCTGAGGACTGATTAACGGTTAGATCAACAGAATGACCGACATGCTTTTAACTTGTCGTCCATTCAGCCAGTAGTTCGCACCACAGTTGAAAGAATAACCGACAAGGCGACAAGTGAATCAGATGTCGCATTTTGCCGACTGTTTTCGGTCGGTCGGCTAAGAGATCAACAAGACGGATGAAAATATTTATGTTTTGTTTCTTCTATCGACTGTTTCGATCACTTTTCGGTGGAATTATTAGGTAAAACTAAAGTATCTGTATTGCACAAGAATGTGGCTACACATAGTGGTCATTCCTCTCAACGGCCATTTTTGTTCGGTGTGGAATTTTTCGGTCCATAGTCTTAATGTTAAAATTAAATCTAGTAACAGCCAGTCAAACCTCTCTGAACAGTCAGATTTGTCGCGCGTTCAACTTCAATGAAATTCTTTCCTTTTGTCTCTCCGACCGTGGACATTTTATAAAGAGAAAATTGAGGAAAGAACGAAAAAAATTCATACACTCAAAAACAACCCCGGAAATCAGATAGAAATTAATCATTCCTTTCCCAATGTGAAGAGAAGAATGAATTTCGGACTCTACCGGGTTTGGGCATTAAAGAGTTCATTTTTGCCTTTCAGGTGCTGATTCGAACTCTGACAAAAAATTTGTTAGTATGGCTCGGCCATCAGTGAATGAAACTTTCAACTCAACGACTTTAGGAAAAATAGACGATATTATTGCCTTTCCTCAACAACTACTGACGAAATAATTATAGATATCTTTTTACAATTAAAAAAATTGAAAAAGTGACCTCCGAAAGAGCTGAAAGACCAAGCAAGACACAAATTTTATCTTTTTTTTTTCTAAAAACGAAAAAATAAAAAGAAAAGAGAGAAATAAATAGAGAGAGAAATTTTCGGATAAAGTACTTTTTTTTCTTTGGATAATTTTTAAAATTAGATTTATCAGAAATAACGAATTAGGTCTTATTTAAATATTTTTATTCCCACTCCCAAACATAATAACCTTTTAGAGCGACCAATTTTCCTTGGAACGGTGGTTGACCAATGTAGAGAGGTTTCGTTGTATTACGTACTAGTCGCCCTCTTCGACTAGCTTGTTAGTCGGGAATATAAATTCAATTGAATCTCATTGTTGTGCGAAATACTCATATGGTTCGCCATTTTATTTTGTAAAGTCGGCTGTGTGTGTGTGGTGAGAAATTGAATACTTACATGACTCATTAAAAATTCCATCGATGAATCATATACGGTGAGTGACTTAGGGTTGCAATTTTAAAAAAAGTTTGTTAACTTTGGCGCTTGCTTACTATGGTTACGGATTATGAAGAAGACAACCAATGACAGCGGATAATGTTGGACCAAGCTAAATGACCAAAAGTAGGTGGCAAAAGCGGAAAACTGGAGGTTGGCGATTTTTTGAAGAGGAGGAAAAAGTGAATTAAAAAAGGAAAAGACAGGAGGGAAGTTGGTTGCCGGCGAAGAAGGATGAGCTTTGTTTGTGGATAAGATAAAAAGTGAAATAAAAAACGACGCAACTCGGCCGGATGATAATGACATGCCATTGTGATAAAACGACCCCCGACTGCGCTCCTATGTCCCAGATAAGTCACTCCTTTTATTAATTTGTGGCAATCTATAACATTAAAATATAGCAGCAGACCCTAATAGATATTTGAGTTTAAAATATAAAAGCTCATCAGCCAGGCTAATGTTAATTTATATTGTCATTTCGGTATTGTGAATATGTTGTAAATAAATTCTTTGTATTATTCGGAACTAGCTTACTTTTTGAAATCAACTATACGATCTAAGCTAATAATTTTAGGAGAGTCACGAATTTGGAGGATAAACGTAACATCATGTGCATAATTTGATTGATTTGAGTTCCCTTAAAAAAGCAATTTTAAACTTCAAATTGTTATAAACACTTCACCCGTGTTCGTTTAGTAGCTTTGCATCTGTTCTGTTCTTTGTCTACATAAACGTCCCTAATGGAATCAAATAACTGAATGTGTCATCTAACATCTAATTACACGTCGTCGGAATTTTTCTTATTCCTTTTGCAAAATACTTATGCAATCCAACAAGCAGGATAATGGAAAATGACGCCTTATTTAAAATATGCAGGAAAACACGGAGCACAGATAACAGAAACAATAGCTCTTGCACAGATTAGTAACGCAAATTGACGACAAATCGCTTGTGACGACAGTAACAGCACTTTCGGATTTAGCAACACAAACCGACAGCAACTCACCAATATTGACAATAACGGCACTTTCAATAGCTCTTATGTCATCAGCTTTTCAGCTCGCACTGCAGATGAAACTCCAAAACTACTTCAAAGGTGTTCGCATTCCCAAAGACGTTCCCGTCGAATCCTACCGCCTAGTATTTATAGTGTTCCTGACAGGGCCTGACGTCACATGGAAATTTTCGAGAAATCTGGATCTCGGCTCCTAATAGAGATATAGAGAAAATTATTGCATTTTCTTGAATCGTCGATTTGTCGCCAAGTTTGTTACCCAGGTCAGGCCTGGCCGATGACGGTATTCCATACTTTCCCCTGTAAAACCCTTTTCCCAACTATAAGACTAGCAAGGCAGGAAAGCGATATTACATTTTTGTAACAATATACATGCATTGAGAGAGTCGATGTACATGAAAACTGAAATTATCTCAAGCATACCTAGTGCCAAATTTTGGTGGATACGCATTTGGATCATGAAGTTCATCACCATTTTGTGCACGCCATTGATAATTTTAAATACACATCTTTCATGTGTAATCTCTGATCGGTTGGTGACCATTGAACTGAAAGATCTCTCAAAATCATATTACTGTTGACGATAACTGAAACTTCGTTAAAGATTCTTTTCTTTGTCCAATACTGATATGTTTGTAAGTTGAAAAATAATTGTTTACCTAAATGAACATATTCGACTCACGAGATTTCTAAAAGCAAAGCAATTCCAGATATGTTTTTAGCATTAATTTTGCTGATTAAAATGTCCGATTAAAACACTTATAAACGTGGTGAAAGCAGGCTTGAATAAAGCACGCAATGTAATTATCTAATTGCAACTTATAAAAGGTTTCAATTTATATTTTGATATATTCTCAATGTAGTGTAGATTATTAAATTAAGGTAGCTGATAATAACACCGGATTTCCACTTACAAGTGTTTAGGAAGCACTCTATAAAACGCTACTGGATTAAATAAATTACAGCTTTTTATTTGTTTCCCACGCGATTATGTGACCTTCACCGACCTTCTGCTCAAAAAATCATCATGTGGATACGCGATAACAATAATAAAAGAAGAGAAATCTATTTTGAAAGATAAAAGACATACAATTTTATATTTATGGTCAAAATAATTCTTAGTATTTTTTGGAGCTCTACTGTCATCAATGTTGTGTAGCTGTTTGGAAAGCTACGGCAATAAATATTTATAACGAAGAACGTTGTGCAAGCTTTTTTTCGAATGAATAACTGTAATATTTAAAAATTTCATTAATTTCCAAATTTGCAACTAACCGATACGGCTAAATCAGAAGTCACATGTAGAAATTGGGTCTATTTTCGTCCAGGTTCTCACTAGGTTCCAAAGAGATGCACATTATTATATTTTAATGAGAAATATATCTGCTGAATGTGAAAGTGTACGACGAGTAGCATATATATTCTGTGTGATGTATTGTGTCTCTCTGCACCATTAAAATAAAATTTAGTGAGTAAGATCGGAGAATAAAACTTGAAACAATCAATTTGGCTTATTTGGACCCTATTATCTTCATTCGCATAGAAAATTGGATGATCTTTTAATAATCGGTAGTCAAAGGATTGAGATGAGAAGTCAGTTCTCACTTACTTCTCCAACTTCTTATCCCACGATTGCCGCGGGTTGTAAGTAAGTCTATTTTCTACTGCAACCTGCGATTTTCGCAAGTATTGTGTTTACGTGGAACTTTTACAGCGTTGAATCGTATTATAATAATAGAGCCTTGCACATAAATCAAATAGGCTTCGTTCAACCGTATTTTAACATGTTTTCAAATATTGCATCTAAATGCCGATTTTTTAAAAATCGGCAGTCAGAGTTAACACTCCAAACATGATGTACCCTGTTGTTTCAGAACACAGTTGGATCTATTTTAAGAAAAATTGTCAAAGGTTGTCATTGAAAGATCAAATGGCCAAGTCTCATGGAGAGAGGCACACATTGTTGTGAGATAATTGTAGGAGCTCATGTGTACTCCAATTTTGGTTATCATAGTTTAATGAGAAATATATCAGCTGAGTGTGTGAGTATACGTGGAGTCTCCCTGCGCCATTCAATAAAATTTGTTGAGTCTCAGATACGAATTAGTCATCATTTGAGATAAGTAGGGGAAAGTGGGGTAAAATCGGGTAGCTAAGGTTTGAAGGCCTTCTGGAGATAAAATATTCGACATAGAGTTTGTCAAATTTTATGAAAATATTCATTGTTTATCGGAGTACAATATATCTTTCCAGAAAAGTCACAGTTTCTTTACTTTCTTATCAGTGATTTTTATATAAAAAAGTTAAACTACCCACTAATGGGGTAAAACCGAGTACCCATGTTAACGTTATGGGAAATTAGGAAAACTGGATTTTCAGTTGAAAAGTTGCCATCGTTTTTATTTTATATGACAATTTAAGAATATTAGTTATAAAATTCACATGTAAAGCAGTTGTCTTCTTCCTCCGCGCCACTGGAGTTTCGTGGGCACAGCTAAGATAATTTTTAAATTAGATTACCATTCTTATTTATTTTAATTAGAACATTCATCATTAAAATATAAACAATCAACTTCTGATGTGTTTTTATCGTCTTCATCGGAGGAATCATCAATACTGACTGTCCCTTTATTATTCCACTTGGAGTACCCGGTTTTACCCCGAGTTATAATAAACGAAATAGAACAGCGCAATTATTGGAGTAAATATTTATTGATTGATAGGGTATAAATCCTCAGTAAAATTATAATAAGCTGAACTAAAAATGGGTTTTAAAAGTGTAAGGATTTTTAAGTGAGAATAGCTTAAAATCAAACGAATATTAGAGAGTTGACGTCTTAAAACAAATAAGCCTTCACAGAAGCAATGAATTCAAGAGCTGCAACACGCCACTATGGCTTTTCCTTTTTCTTGACTAGTAGAGTGTAATTCAATATCTTGTCCTCTAGAAAGAAGAGCTAATATTTCCAGAATCAAAGGTATCCGTGTTTACCCCACTCTTCCCTACTCATTTTTTCATTCGATCATTGAAGTTTAGTGTACAATTATTTTCTTGTGATGAGCTTCTGCTTTGAGATTACACAATAGTTTAGTAACAAAATAATAAATTCCATAAAATCATATTTCGTAATACTTTGTCTGAGGTATTTCCGTTGTGTGCGCCTGTGTGTTCCAATACACGAGATAAAAATGTTCAATTGCAAGATGCTAGGTGTTCAATTGCGGTCATCAACATTAAAACCAATGATGTTGGGTTTCGACAAGTCTCAAATGTAAAATCTTTTAGTTCTAAATAAAATTGATATCTGGATTGTATTAGCAGCAAAACCATCTTGTCAAAAATATTTTCTGTGTAGGCTTACATTACGTGCCATATCACATTTCTACACAAAATACGCGATTTGCACCTCACTTTTATTAGATTTATTCAAATTTAGGATCACGCAGAACCTAACCGAATCAAAAGTTTTGCCTGGAGTTTTTCCTCATCTTGGGAAACTATTCTGCCCAGATTTCCCCACGCGCAGACGATTTTTTTCGAGAAAAATATCCTAGCGCAGAATGAAGGTGGAAAGAATTCGGATACGAAATTTTGATTCGCGCCATCGCGTTGGTGGAAAGCGTGATGTGCCCACTGTTTACAGTGGGAAGAATTTTAAGGAATCTGATTTCTGACATTCTAGATTCGGACGAGTTTTCTCAGAATTCATTTTAGAGCAATGAAGACGGGAGGAGGTGAATAAAAAGTTTTGAAGATAAACAAACAAAAAAATATGCATTCGGAGCCAGACGTGTCCTTAAAAATGTACCGTCTGTTTTAGAAGCAAAATTGTTTACATTAGAATACATTAAGGTATTCTGGCAATCTAAAAAAGTGTTTTTTAATGAAAAAGTGATTGATTCCCACTTAAGGATACGGTTTTTTTTGGATAAGGGATACCTCTAAATCTACTTTCAACCAAAGAAAATTTAAATAATATTTTTCGTTGAAATTTTATTATTGGACATCATAATGAACAACAAAAATATGTATTTCAAATTGAATTATTGGTACATTTTCTTAAAGTTGAAAGAGAGGCAAGAATATGTAGTTTGGATGGAAAGGTAAACCAAATGTCTGAAGCCGCATTTATGAAGATTAAATTTTAATTCAGAGTTTTAATTAATTTAATGAATTTTCTTTGTACAGTTATTAAACTGACATTTTCACTTGATGGTGTGTAAAAGTGTTTGTAAATAAATACAAAAATTTGAAAATTTATATATTTCCCTTGAATATTATTCGGAATGAGTATTCAATGACCTTAATAGTAGTAGGTAAACTAACAGTGGGCCTTAATTAAACAAAATTGTGTAATATGGAACTAATTCCGAAATTCATATTTTGAGATATAGCTGTTTTGTTGAACTTTAAAGAAAATATTTGAATGAAGCGTTTCTCCAAAATTAATTACGCTATTTTACGAATTATTCTGTGCAAAGGATTGGAGTTCGTTCAGTTTTGTATAACGATGCTTACACATATCCAGGAGCTGATAGAATTGTGAACCTGAAATTAATCAACTGGCTTATTAAGTATTTAATTAACATTTTTATTCCGAATTCAAATACTAATAGGTTTATGTTGGAAACAACAATCGTAATTGGAAGACAACTAAGGGAAAAATTCTCTTTAACATAACGAATTAAAACTCCTTTAATTGCAAGTAAAGCATTTTTCTTCTAACTTTTCTTACTGTTATGTGAAAAGTAATGCATCAATCGAAGAAAGAAATAATATTTTTCTTCTCAGCGTAAAACAAATTTTTTATATTTTTGACGAATATATTTAACTACTTAGGAAACGAAATCGCCAAACGATATGAAATATTTTAAATGAGAATAAAAAATGTAATAGAAAAACATTGATTTTAGTTTTAAAACAAAGAAAATTTTGAATTATAAAACTGTTGAATTGAAGTTTAAAAGTTCTTTCTTTTGTTTTAGAAGCAAACTGATTGCTTTCTCATAAGTTGGCGAAGCAAAATTATTTTACTTTTTCTGTCGTCGCACTCTAAGCATGGTTGCTTCATTATTTTTTAAAATTAATTTAAAATAAAATAATTATAAAATGAATTGGGGAAACAATAATTGCATTGTTTTTGTGATATATGTTTTTAAATAAATTAATTAAAGTAGTTATTAAACAATGTGTTTTTAAATAAAAATTATTGTCCCATTAAGTTTTCCTTCATTATAAAAAGGACAATTTAAAATCCTCAAAATATTTTATGTTTATGTATAATGATGGGAAAAAACATTGTTCGTTGTCTCGTTTTAAATTAAAAAACAACATTCAATTTATTGTGAAGATATAATCATCATTTTATCTTTTATTTATCCTATAAATATAAATTTATTATCCAATATTTTTCTCTATCAAATTTTCTTTAAGAAGATATTTGATGTTGTCTGCTCTGAAATTCAGATAAAAGAAATAAATAATTTAATTAACAAACTAATTATTCAGATTTTAATTTATTATTTTTAACTGTAGATTTAATCAGTAAAATCTTATTATTTTCTTTGTGTAAGAAAAATAAACTTATTTTTGAACTAAACCATTTTCTTTCTATCCTTTCTTTACACATAACTTCAACTGAAAATTCCACTTATAATAAGTATTTGCCTTTCTGTTTGTTCTCCAGTGGCATGTTGGTTTTATGCGACATTTGAAAAAACACCGCCATTTAATTATGCACTAAGGTGTATTTACGAATGTTTTGGAACAAAATTCTTTACTCGATCAGCGGTTTCTAAATTTCAAATGATTATAAAATTTATTATTTTATTATTTTTCCCAATTAAGGTATCTCACAATTATCAGTTTCAACTAAATGTTATTAAAATGTGTGGTTATATGATTAAATGCGCATATTTTTTCAGAGTCACATTCCCAGTTTATTTAATTTGACCATATAAGGATGTTCTCTGTATAATCGTGGCCCGATAACTAATTTCTAAAGCGTTAGAGATAGGCCTATACTTCTAGTTCCTAAAATGCTTTACTTGTCGTAAAGATTTATGTTTTATGTTGTTTAAGTCAACAACTGTACTGGCGAAAAAATTACGAAATTTAAATTTTTATAATTCCATTAGGCATGCTTGTTAAAAATTCTTGACACTCTAATTCTTGACACTCTAATACTTGACACTCTAAATTAGTCGCAGAAGAGTGGAACAAAAAAGTTCCACTCTTTTACTAAAACTGACCCAGTTATGGAGCTTTTATTATCATTATTTTAGATGATTTTAGACCATTTTAATGGTCTAAATACGCCATTAAACGGATGCCTCAAGGAAGTAGCGGCCACTGATTGGCTTAAAATGATGAAATTCAAAGCTTCATAACTCTGTCAATTTTAGTTGCGGAAGAGAGGGACTTTATTTGTTTACAATGTTAGTGTGTCAAAAAATATTCTAATGAATACTGCTAATAGTCTAGTGGAACTTTGTAATTCTTCGCAATTTTTTCAGCAGTGCATTTGTTGACTAAAACAACACAAGATATAATTCTTTATGTCATTTA
>BGPR01055412.1:0-10025 GCA_013235015.1 Araneus ventricosus | reverse complement strand
ATTGTATCGAATAGCACTGACTATAAAATATAATAAAAGTTTATATTATATTATATTATATTATATTATATTATATTATATTATATTATATTTCTGAGATCTAAAAGACTTTACACAGTAATTTAAATGCTTCAGCAAAAATAAAAATAAGTATATCCTATTACAGATCTTTTTTAAAGAAATTATTGCTGGAATTAGTTGAAGAAAAATGGATTTAAGTTCGAAATTTTTTTTGTAAGGTCAAAATTTTGTGATCGCTTTTTCACTCATTTCATAATGCACTAGAGTTCTGAAATTTTGTATATACATTGGGTCTCGATGAGAATGCAATATTTCAGTAATTTTAGAGCTCTTTTGAATAAAATAATTGTTGGAATTAGTTCATGAAAAATTGATCCTAATATCCCAAAATATTTATAATGCTGAATTATGACATAAATTAGACTAAAAACTAGAAAATAATAAATATAAAAAAACGCTTTTACGAATGGATTAACAAAGAAAAAAATACTTTTTTTCAAAAATCTGGAGGTCAAAACAAAAATCGTAAGCGCGTGAGAAACTGAAAATAATGTGAGAAAGATATGAAACCAGTGTCTCTTACTCCTTTACGATTTTTGTTTTGACTTCCAGATTTTTTTAAAGTAATTTTTTCATTTTTATGCATTGGTTAAAGCGGTTTTTTTAGTTTTTTTATATTTATTATTTCTATTTCGCTCAAAAATTGAGGGCGGTGTTGTGTAGTCGACTCTTGATAACATATCTAGACGTCATAATATTTCATATGAAATAAAAATTATCGAAATTCAATCAAGTGGTTGGGGCTAGCAAACTGTCTGAAGGTTTTACCATATTATTTTTAAATAGATATGTCCCAACAGTTAAATCACAAGGGCGTGTCAAAAATATTATAAAATACCTATTGTAAGTGACGGAAATTGTTTATTTATTTCGATATAATTATGTATTTATGGATCTGAAGACTTTTATACCGAAATTCCTGAAAAAGTTAGACAAAACATTACAACTAGATGAGGTTTATTGAAAGATTTTACAATTTTAAAAGGGGAATCTGTTGTCTACAAAGACTATGAAATCTACTATGGTTTTATGGTCTGTTCCACTGATATTTATGCAGTATTTAAAACTGAACAAAGTAGTGGCTGAGAGCCTCGAAGCAGCCAGGTGGCAAGGACAGTGCTGAGAAAAGTGGGTGCTGGCCTCGAACTCTCTCGGAGGGAGGCGAGAGAGGCTTTAGCTACTTTTAATTTTTTTAGAAAATGAATTGCTTCATACACGGATTGAGTTATTTGGTATTCTTTCTTCTGTAAGCCTTGTATTGTGTTTACTTAAGTAATACGGAAGGTGTCTCTCCTATTTAAGTAGTAGAAAAATAAATTATACTTATATTGAAATTTAAACTTTATATTATTAACATCTACTGTAACCAAACATCTGTTGTAGTTTAAATGTCAGTTGCTCGTTTTTATTTACTGTTTGCGTTATTAATTATTAATTCCGAAAATCACTGCAAATTTATGGAAATCTTCTAATATCTCGATGAAATTATGTTTTATTTAAATCTGCGCATTTTCAAATTTTATTAGTTGAGACAAATCATCGAATAAAGGTCTTTCATACACTCGCCGAGAATTTGCAGTAGTCTGAATCAAAGAAAAATTGTGGACAAATGCAAATCGTAGAAGTTTTTGGGCAAACTTGTTACTGCTACTAAGTTCTTGTAAGTATCGGTTTGATCTAGTTAAGATTTGATTTAATTTATTAAAAAAACATGCACATAATGTAGGTAATAAATACGACAAATAAATATAATATAAAATAGAATTTTCAAATGTCTTTTGAATATTCCTATTTGTGATTTTGTTTTATTTTACTAACATTTTGATTCTCCACTCAGTCCTATACCAACTGTCTTAAAATAGTTCAGAAACTCAACTTCAAAACTATTCGAAGTGTCCTTATTCCTATGCCTTCTCATAATTCGCTTTGAATGTTTTCTGTATCAATTATGGGAAACTCAAAGACACAAATTTGAACGAATTTCCAAGAAAAGGTCGAACTTCTTTCTTTGCTTGTCGAAAGACTGAGCAAACCCGTATCGTGAGACATTCTTTTGTAGAATAATTTGTGATAACGCAGATGTCTGGTGAATCAACACAAGTTTCGATTAAAGTGTTTAAGTTGCCACCTCTCAAATTTCTCATCTGGAAAAAGAAAATTAAAGTTATTCAAACCATAATTAGTGAACACAAATAATTGCATACAATTTCTTAAAGTTCGAGCTATCTGTAATGTTTCTAAATATATTCCTAAATTAAAACTTACATTAAGAGAAGAATAAATGCATATAAATAATTTAACTATATAAAAGGTGTATGTTGTTGAGATATTTAATTCATCTTATTTAAAATATAAAAAATCAAATCCTCCTTTCCAATAACTACAAAATATTTTTCTTTAATATATTTAATGTAGTTATATGTAAAGACCTAATGCAATACCATATTTCATTATTTTTGGTAGAAAGTGAGTTTAATAAGAACAACCTGAATAAAGGAATTTAAAGGTTATTTTTCAGCAAAACGAAGGGAAACTGCCGATTTAATAATAAATTATAGCAATTCAAACATTTCCTCTAAATACTTTAAGTCTTATAAAACATTACTTAGATAATGAATAATTAAATCCTCATCACAATTACCGTAAAACGGAACAAGTTTTCGTTCGCACGTAGCTTGAAAAAGCCAAGATATTGTTGCTGCAAAATAATTTATTTTAGCGTATAAATTTCGCAAGAACTGTGAATATCCTTTGAAAGCAAACATCCCGAACACGCACATAATTGCGCTGAAATTGAATTGTATTTTTACCAGTTCTGCATCAATCAAACTAAAGAAGCGATGCTGCTTACAAAATACTGCAGCATTCAATTTGTACAAGTTGATCACTATATACTTTTCACAGAAGATCTGTCTATACAAATCATCAGTCAACTTGTTAATGTTTCTTAGTAGTAGATGTTAAGTTGAAAGCTTTCTTTCCGCTAATGGAATTGATTTCACAGCTAAACAAAGAAATTTTTGCAAATAAAGTAGATTTAGCAATTTCCTAATGAAATCAGTTCTATTCCTTCCTGTAATAGAAAAGTTAAAAGTGTTGTTAGTTTGTTCATAGAAGGGTCGAGATAGTGTCCGTTTTCCTCAAATAATACAAAAACTACAGCGATGAATGTGGTTTTATTGGATAGGATTTTTACCGACTTTAAAGATGCATATTTATTTTAAATTAAAGTGCCTTGTTTGTTTCAAAATTCAAGTAAAAAGGAAACTAAGTTGGCAGGAAAATTATCATTTAGACCAATTTATTATAATTTATGTGACACGTGCAGGAATCTCAAGTGAAACATTTGTTTGTTCAACAGATTCCAATCTTAATTTTTTAAAAAGTTATATCAGTAGTGTGATATGGAGTGTTTGGATCACGTCCGTGTTGTATAAAAACACGCCGCATGTTTTAATTTGTTTTCAATGTTTTTCACTAAATAATTTTACTTTTATAATTTTTTTGGTCTGAATGTCTACAAAAGAACTCGAAATTCGGAAAACTCGGAAGTTCCTTGCATGTAATAAAGTGGCTTACACAAAAGAAGAGCCCAATTCAGCGAGTGCTTCTATGAAATTTTCATAAAAGTAACGCAGCATTTTGAAAGTTTATTTTTAGAGTCTTTCTTCATTTATTCATGATAATATATATCATTTCTATTGCTTGATATCTAAACCCATGTCGAGGAAAAGAACTCATCAGGACTGACTCGAAAAGACTGGAAACGAACCAGATACCTGGCGAAAGATAACAGCCGTTTGCAACACTCACAAACTCTCAAAGAGAATCACATCCCAAAAGTGTCGATCAACTACGATCACGAAAAACATCCAGCACAGTTAATGATAAAAATGGCAGCAGAAAACTGGGCACAACCTACAGTAAGCGCATTTTCCCATTACAACAGTTTAACCCTCTCAAACAGAGCGTGGCGGTCTAAAAAATTCCCTTTAACAGCGCGAAGGCCGGTTTGAGGCGGTTGGCTACTTTTGAGGGGAGGGAAGGTTTTGAGATCGCTTAGGAGATAAGCGCGGTGGAGGGGACCAATTATCCTTGACAACCACAGCCATTTCCGTGAGCCTTCGGAGAAGGTTATAGCTGGGGGTGCGGTGGTGGGGTAAATAACCACCCAGGTTGGGAGAGTCCAATTCATGTCGCTTCCTCCTCAAAACTCCCGGTCTTAAAGGACCTAGAAGAAAAAAGTCGCTTCGGGATTAAAGAGTTAAAATAAACATTGAAAGGAAGCGACTTCAAGACAAGTATTGTAAGCAAGATAACTAATTGTAACTTATTCCAGATAAATACACAACATTTGCTAATAGCATACATTATAAAACTTATACCTTCTGCTTAACTGCATTTTTAAAATTTAGTGAATATCAAACCGGTTCCTTAAGAATATTATTCCAAAAAATAAAATCAATGTTAGAAATGCAAAAATAGTGAATAAAAACTAATTGTAAGGATCAAATTAGTACTTTATATTATTCTAATCCCCACCGCCATCAAGTGGGAAAAAATTAATTCTTTAAAGTGCATTACAAAATAATTCTTCCGTCGATTCCTAAAATATTTTCTAGACATATCCCAAATAGCACGATATGTTTAGGAATTTGCTACTATAACTTTACAATATTGCATAGCATAAGGAATATAGAGGAACATCAAAAAATATCGTACAACATCTTTGTGTTAATAGGGATCTAACATATGATTTTGATAAAAAGAGTGTTATAATAAAGTGAGTATTTATAATAAAAAGAGTGTCTTATCAATATTACAATGATCTTGTAAGATGTGTACGAGGAGTATTTTTTAAATAAGGTCCGTTTGTCAATACCGTTTCAAATTTTGAACATACATGGAAAGGAGTGCACTAGCAGGCTCCCAGAATTCTTTGCTCATAATCTAAATTCGTTTGTATTCACGGAGATAGTCTGTAAGCTTCGTACTGTGAGGTAAAAATGTGTAAAAAAGTCGAGCGTCCCAATGATTGTGAAATGCGATCAGTCATCATTTCTTAACCTGTCAGCATACGTATGGGGTCTTTCTGACCCCACACTTTACCTCCCGTTAAGAAATCCTGGGAATTTCTAAAAATTTGCTCCTGTTACTTCCTATATCTTCATGGGGGAGCTAGAAGAAGAAGATGAGAGAAGCAGTAGCCGGTGAAATGGGGTGTCTCCCTTTTTATTGTGGGGCTTGGGGTTACCCATGTGTGTGCCAGCTTTTCCGATCCATTTAACGTTATTGGCTATGACAGCGTGCGAACGTGCGCAACAGAGAAGAAAAGGATACGGAAAAAGTATGGAAAAAAGGAGATATGTTCAACTTTCCTTCTTCGTATTAAAAATCGCAATGGCGTCTTAAATACAAGTTATTTGTATGAAAAAATGTTCTTTTACTTCGTCCATATTTTATGTTTGTACAAATAGACACTAAAATAAAGAGTAAGTGTCTAACAATTTGGGGTCAAAATGACCCCGCGCGTGTGCTAATGTTTCATAAATGGGTGCGTGTACCGAAGGGATAACAGGAAGAAATATGAAACCTGTGTATATTCTTCGCCAGATATGCGAAGTGTATAGTGAAAATGAAATGAATGACAGTAAAGTGAGAAAATGAACGAGATTGCTTAAGTCAGTTCGGTAATAAAGCACACGTCAAAGAGTGTTCGGGTCAGCCATCTGTAATTGCTGGCTCTTTGATGCAGCTAGTTGACAACCAAATTAACGCAAACAAAGATTCAAAATTTCTACGCTCATGTCAGAATTCTAAAAAAATTAAGATCAGTTTTGTTCACAAATTGTGTTTTCAATGGGTTCCTAAACTGTTCATTAGCATTGTTCAAAAACTGGCAAGAGCTTTAACGTTTTTGACCATTTATAACGAGGAAGGTGATGAATAATTAAGTCATATCATGACTGGAGATGACATCCGGGTAACACCTCTCCCGCCATCTGCAGACCTTCCTGTTTGGCAGACGTTTAGACAATGATGAAAAAGTGAAAAAGACTGTGAATGATTGTTTATTATCACGGTCGGTAGAGTTCTCTGAAGAAGGTCTTGAAGCTTTAGTTGTTCGTTACGATAAATGTTTAAACTGACAGGGAAATAATGTAAAATAATAGAAAATAGTTCATAACAAATTTTGCAAATTTTACGGCATATCGTGCATCGTATTACAAATATATATATCGTGTTGTTTTAAAAAAATAAATGCAAAACTTATTTATGTTATCTGTATTTATTAGCTCAATAGTAAACAAAGATTTTATAAATAAAAATTTCACTTAAATTTATAAAAGAACGATATAAATATGTAATACAAAGCGCAATGCAAGTAGCTCTTGCATACTCACGCCCGCTGGAAGGTTAAATGGAACATACTTTAAAAAAACAACCTCACAAAGCAGTAATAAATAATTAATTTTTTTAGAAAAAAGTGAACATGCTTTCTGTTTCACCGTCTTTAGATTACAATCATGCATTTTTTGTCCGGAGATGTCAACACTATCGATTGAGAATTAGTTTCTGGCACAGATTATTTAATACGTGAAATGTAACTTTTAATAATATGAAGAGAGCACTGAAAACCCGTTTTCTCAAAGTTCCAAAATGTTTATTATAAAGATTCAATAGATATAATTTGACTAATGAAAATTGTTTTTTATCATGAAATGATTAAATAATTTAATAGACAAATATTTAATAATAAGTTGTATACAAATTTCTTCAACTTCCATTTTTTATTTAAAAAACTAGGTGTTGGATGGGATTGCTAGGATTATTATGAAACGTTAAAGCAAGGTAGGTGCCCAATGATAAAATTTAATTTAATACATATATATCAATTATTTTTATCAATTCTGGGTACTGAAATATATAACACAATGATAGGCAATTCTAGCTCTACTCATATAAATCACCTACCTTTGCAGACCTGAAAAACCTAGCCACTAAATAATCATTTAAAAGCAGTAGTACATTGCCAATTGTAAAATCAAATTAGAGAAATTGAAACTAAATCAGGTTGTTAAGTTTAAATATTTTTTATTAATAAATGATTAAATTAAGTATTACTGCCATAATATGAATTAATAGTATTTTGGATGCACATATTCAATATAAAAATACAAATAAATGATAAATGTAGCTACACATTCATATGAAAATAACTTTTGCCGACTTTGAAAAATACACAATATGCTGAAAATGAAAAATTGGAGTAAACGAGAGCTCTCACACATTTCGTTAGTTTTTTGTGGTTGTCAGGCTACTGCCTTTTTGATAAATCAGATCACTTGAAACACTTTGTTGAAGAAAAAGATTACACCGCCACACCAATCTTACAGAAGTCACTCCTTAATTACTCTCATAATTGAAAAATGTAGAAATAAACTGCCACACATATCACCAACAGTTTAGAGATCACTTTTTATGCAGAAATAAACTGCCACACATATCACCAACAGTTTAGCGATTACTTTTTATGACTTCACTGATGAAAGTGCGATTATACCGCCTTGTCATTCACAATCTGTGATCAATTGCAGTTTCTATATATAAACCACACTCACTTTCATTCTGCGTTAGTTCAGAATATTGGATGTTGGGCCATACTGTTATCCTTCAACATAGACGAGAACTTCAAACGCTGGTCTTGAAACTTCGTTGGAGAACGCACAAAACCATTTTTTAAAAGATATTATTGAAATCTCAGTTTTCTTTATTTTACTTCATTTCCTCTTACGTGATCATTTCTAAAAAATTCTTCAGCACGTCTGAGAGGCCGAGAACCGAAGGAATTGAAAATCCCAACGGTCTCGAGAACCTCCAGACGTGCGTCGGTTACTTTCAGTGTAAAAAGGCAATCTAATTCAGACAAAGAAAAATGCCTCCAATGAAATGCCAAAACCTGATAACACCAAAAACCTACACGAACCAAGATGGCGAGTAAATAATCCCATTGAAAAATTTTGATTTAAAAATTAATAAAGTTGAAACCTTAATGGAAGCAACAACAAAAGTTAAGGCAAATAATATTTAAATCGAATACAAAGTAAATGAGTAATAAAAATTTAGATATTTAATGAAACGGCTAAAAATTATCGTTTGAATTTCAAAAGTTGTCAAAGATGCCACAAGAGAAGAAATAAACTTTGGTGGCGAAGAATTAAATAATTAAAAATACTGATAAAACCGAAAAATGATGTAGACGCAATTTTTGCAATCTAACACTAGGTCAAATTGAATCAGAATTGTGTATTTTTAATATTTATGCAAAAAGAAACTATCTGAAATTTTATAAATGTGACGAACACAACCTAGATATATCTATAAACAACCTGTGTGAACTGAGAGCATGGTAATACTATTAACTGCAATGGAAATGGCTTTACAGATACGTGGGTTGATGATCAAGTTTCATACCTAAGTCATGGGATTCTGTAGCTGCTATTCGTGAATGTCATTGGGTTAAATCTCGCGAAGCCACCGCAGATCAATGTCACCAAACGTCCTGACAGAACGCTTCAAAAAATGTGAATAAACCGGATGTTTAAATGTTCAACCTAGCAAAGGACGGAAGAATAAATGTTTGGAATCATATATTTTCTTTTGATTTGAATTTCCGTACAGAAACGAGCATATTTAAAGTTTTTATGAAAAACACGCCATTAATTATTATAAATAAAATGGGAAATACAGTCGGACCTTTATTTAACGAAGTCGCTAAATCCCGAAAAAAGTTCGTTATATGGAAAATTCTTTAAATAGAGATTCACCTTTTAAAATACTTTAAACTACACAAAACAAATTTTAAATTCATAAACACTAAATATTATTAATATTAAAAGGTAATTAATCACACCTTTATTTTGTAAATTAATATCTATTTGTTTTATATATTTTTCCCATCAAAAAGAAATCTGCAAGGAAAACAAGAATAAAACAAAACATTGTCTGGGAATACACTGTATTTTGAATTTAAAAAATAATTTTATATTAAAATTAATGAATATTAGCATTTCATCATACGAAGATTTGTTGATTTCCGCATCATGATCATTTCCATCTTCGTTATCTTCGTCTTCATCGCAATTCATCGCTGTATTGTTTTTATTTTTCTCACTGTCCACTTCACAACTGCCTCATCCACATCTTCATAGACACATGCTTTTAAACGTTTTGAACAAGAATTCGATGAATCATATTTTTGTATCTTATCACGATTTTTTTATTGTGGTTGATAAGCTGCTTGGAGGAATACCAAATTTTAAAGCAATATCCTTTTTTACACGCCTTTATCCATCTCATGAAGAATTAAATTTTTTTCTTTGATGCTCAAGCACTTTCGCTTCCACATTTTCCAGCTTCAAGGTCATTGATCACCATAAAATGTGTTAAAAGAAAGAATAAGTATGAAATGTTTAGAAATATTTTAAGAAATAGGGAGAAAAAAAATATTGGATCACAAGAAAAAGTTCGTTAATAGAGAATGCGCTTCGCTATTTGGAGGTTATTTTACGAAGAAATTCGCAAAATGTTCTTGGTTCCAAGAAAAAGTTCGCAAAATAGAGAAATTTGCAAAACAGAGGTTCGTTAAATAGAGAAATTCGCAAAACAGAGGTTCGTTAAATAGAGTCCCGACTGTTATTATTCCAGACTTTATTTATTTACCTCAGATTTGATACAAATTTTGATTTAACTTGTTTCCTTTCGCATATATACACTATTCTATATAAAAAGAAAAATAATCCTCTGTAATTGAGTTCGCGCACTCGTTATAAGTTCCTTTATTACTTAACGCATTCTGATATAACACTTATATCTTTTGAGAAATCCCCTTGCATTTTCATATACCCTCTAGGTTCTATACTTAATTTTAATTTTTTTTTTTT
>BGPR01055411.1:0-10025 GCA_013235015.1 Araneus ventricosus | reverse complement strand
TAAAAATACAAAAGGGTTACGAATCGAGGGAATCGCAAATATATTAAATTATTTTGAAAAATTATAGTTTTAAATCGCATAAAATATGCCAGATTTTAAAACGATTTGCTTGAAGCTGAAATTAAATGAAAAAATATAAATGCATTTTTTAAAAAAATGTAATAATATGACACAATATATATTTAAAGTACAGTTCTTCCCAGAAGAAAGCATAAGCAGGGTAATCTCAAAAAAGAAAAAAAAAGTTATAATACATATATAAAAATATCTGACCGCATAGGTAATTTGAAACATTCGGTGGGGGGGGGGGCCATTTCTGCACTGCAGTGCATACTTCACTATCCTTTCAATTGGAAAACGAAACATAAGGTCTATAGTGAAATTTAAATAAGGCAACATTTAAAATATATTATTATTAATGATTATTACCTAGTAAAATCAATATAAACAGATTTATCATAGCTTATAGTAATATATTATAATTTACTATTGAATAAGGAAATAACATTTCACCCCCAGCTCGTAAATCTTTTCAAAAGTATGACCGTCTGTTTCTCCGACAAGAGAGGATAGTTGTAAGATAACATGTTTTACAGTTTTCAAGTAATTCAACGCTGTATGGCGAAAAGCCGCTATTGGAGTAAAGGGATGAAGTTGTCAGAGGAAGATCCGTAATGGGAAACAAGCTAGAAATAAAATTCTCATTTAAAACATTTTATCCATGACGATATTACCAAAAAATTCTGAAACTTCTCTATTTATTTATCCTTTGAACCTCCCAAAAAATTCTTTGATCTGTTGCTGAAGAAATGAGTTAACATATGATATAACATCTTAGCTATAAGAAGGCTGTAAGTTAAACTTTTCTCTCTGATAAACGTCAATTATACCAAAGTCTAATAATAATATGATTTATAAACTTACTATAATTAATATCGCCAGTGCAATTTTTTATTACGTTTAAATAAAATCAGTTGAGGTAATTATTATCTCCTTCGTTAAAAATCAATAGGACTTTCAAGCAAATAAATATTTGACATTGTTGTACATCGTAAAAACATAGCCTACCTTGCCTGAAAGAAAATTTTATACAGATTTAACGTGATTATGTATACGCACTATATATATATATATATATATATATATATATATATATATATATATATATATATATATATATATATCCCATGTCTGCCCTACATAGGGCCAGATTTTGAACCGGGTTGTATCAACATTATAAATTATAAATCTGAGTCAGCTTAACGGCACTACTTCAGAAGTGCTCTGTTTCATATATTTTTACATTTGCTAAAAATATTGGATATTTATCAAAAATATATATAACTTTTTGAGACATTTTAAAGTTTTACTTGCATTGCTCTCTTCTCTTAGCTTAGCACAATATGAAAAAAAGACGCCAGAGCCAATATAAATCATACAAATAAAATCGTTTTCTTATTTCATGGACATATTTGAGAAAATGAACAACTATATCAACTTCAAATTGATGAAATGGGATGTGATTTAACGAATTAAATGAGTCTTCATACTCTAGAACTTCCATTTTAAGTTCGATTCTTACTTCTTACTTTCCAACTGGTTTCTTGACGTATTTCCTGTGCACACTTCGCCGGTAATTTATCTTCAGAATGCAATTGGTAAGAATTTCCACATTTTGAGATATTTTATGCGTCATAATGACCACTGAAATGTTGTATGCCGAGTAAACAAATTACAAACCTACATCTAGGACTTGAAGCAAAAATATTAGACATTTACGAAGATCAATGCCGAAAGCAGACATTTCTGTTATTCTAACCAACGAATACGAATTTGTATCAATTTTTACTGAATAGCCATATTTTATCATATAATTAAACTATCATTAGTGCTAAGATTGGGATATTAGATGACTAATTAAGTAGTATACGTATAAAAATAAAGGGACATTTCAAGTTAAATGATAAGAAATAGTGAAACTGATTGCAAGAAGCGCTTATATTTCATGCTTTGTTGCCATTTTGTATTTTGCATATGAAACAATGATTTGTCCATTCTTTAAACTCAATTTAATTTGAAGTGTGCTTCTGCATTTTAGAAACTTATTTCATTGCAGATGCTATATGAAGGAAAAGCATGTTCCAGAATCTGTGTCATTGCTACTGCGCTTCTTTTTCTCATACGAAAAAAGTTGTAGGTGATTTCTAAAAAAAAAATGTAAAAGTGCTTTTTAAAAACGACAACTTCAAAGTAGACATAATATTAATCCTAGAACCATTATTTTCAGAAGTTGGAACCCCATACAAAAAATACTTTATAGTAATATGAGAAGCTTAAGCTGCGTTTCTTTCCCGCTAACAGTTTCAAAAAATATAATACATTAGCTAAGAACTTTACCCATTTTTCTCCTCCTTATTTCGGTATCGAAGAGCAAGTACTCTTAAAAAATCCTGTCTGTTTTAAAAATAAGATCGCACTAATGATTCCCAGAGTAAAAAAGTGGCAACTCTAGCAAAAGTAAAAAAATTCTCAACAAAACTATATTCATTGATACGAAGAGGTAAAAAAAGGAAAACTTCTCTTTGCATTACCGCTCATGAAAGACATCACAAGAATTTTTTCTCTCTCTACAGCTCACGTCTTCATTGATACCGAATAAAGAGCAATAAGAGACGAAGAGCTGGCCGTCTAATTATTTCTCTCCGAAAGAAATTCGAGTTTGGCTCGAAAAGTTCTCTCCGGAGTGGACACATGTTATGTATCGACCGGGCGTAAAATATGGGGTTTTTCCTGAAGATTTTGGAGCAGGAGAAAACTGGAAATTGCACTTTACGGCTCGGTCAAGCGTGGAGATTTTTCGAAAACTTTTCAGAACAAGCATTAACGCGGCTATGGGGAGGGTGCTGCACATCACTGCTGCAGTACTTGGCAGTTAAAAGGTACACACATATTCGACTTCTGGAAGGTATTATTAAATGGGGTAACTTTTACCATGTTTCGAGTATTCAATCTTGGTAGTACTGCCACTAGACTGGGAAAGCGGAAACTAATTTTCTTGTCTCGAATGTTTTTAATGGCGCTGAAAGGAAAAATAACATAAGAAAACTTACTTGGCTGCATTTTTTTATGGTTAGTTAGGGCACGGCGTGAAGAATGTTGCGTACCAGGCTTTGCGGGAAAAAAGGAAGAAAGTTATTGAATATTTTATCGAGTTAAAATATGGAAGAACTACAATTAAATGAAATTTAATTTTTGAATTTCTGGGGAAATGCCATTATTACCGACATGTGAAGTAATTGTATTTAAAAAAGGAGAGAAGAACCAACATTTATGCATTACTGGTGCAATTTATGAATTTAAAGTTATAAATTATTGATATAAATTCATTGGGCATATTCCATGTAATAAGTGTTTGGTAGAACATAATTAGTATAGCATAAAATAGATAGTAGACTCCAATCTTCAATATTATTTCTTTTAAAATCGCCGAGTTTAATATATATCTGTCATGTCTTTCATCTAGAAATTTATTCTGGGAGAAAAAGAAAAGCTTTCTTTCCTAACTATAATTTGTTGAAATCTGAAATAAATAAATAAATGTCCCTTAAAAATTATATGATAAATGAAAATAACAAAAGCTCTTTCAACATTATAAAAAGATAAAACACCTTATCATTAGATTCAAGCGAAAATAAATAATTTAGTTTTCAGTTAATTTCATTAAGTTTTCACTTTGAATTTGGATTCCGAAATAAAATCAATAAAAACAAACAAAATTCTTGTTTGAAAGAAATAATTAAAATGTGAATGAATTATTTGTTTTAAAGCCTGTTTAAAAGTATAGCACATATTACCACAGACAGCTTCTTTTTTCTTATTTAAATCTTGAATGTATTCGCAACATGTTCAAATTCTTCAGCCTTTATTAACTAACATACGCAAGAATTTGCAAAATAAACTTTTTTATAAGAAGCAGTAGTATTTTTATATACTATAATAGAAGTTTCTATATAATAAACTTTTTTACATGTTATAAGTCATCATTACAAATATGCTTTATTTGGGCTGTTGAGAATTTTATTTCAGAAAATGATTAAAATAAATTAAATAACATACGGGCATTAAAAAAGAATGAAATATCTTGCAAGTTATTTGTGCGTTTATTTTATGTTATAAAAGAAATTCTTTCTCATGTTCATCTGTAAATGTGCCAAGTCAAACATTTTATCCATTATTCTATTTGCTAGACGGCAAATTCCAATGCTGAATGTAGATGCTGTATTTAAGAAACACTGCGTACAGAAATCATTTTAATTTCCTTTAGGTTTATATTTGAACGAAACTACGATTCGCGACAACTTTTATCACCCCTACGAACTACTCCACCGGAAATTAGGAACAAGGATAACTTCACATGCGACTTTATCACGGTTAATAATAATCTAAGGCAGAGAAAAACGCGGAAAAGTCTGAGAAAAAATTTACCGGAAGCCAAATATTTCCACCGGATTACAACCTTTGTTGTGGAACAGGTTGTCAAACATCTACACCACCAACGCCCTGAGGCAGGGGACGTTTAATCGTCTTTTCCCTAAAAGATGTTCTTTTTCCCCATATGCTCTTCCCTTCTCCCAAGTATGCCTTCAATATATTTATTTCTTGATTGCCTTTATGCTTTCCAGAAGCAGATGAACCCAGCGTAGGTGTGCCATTGTTGCTTTATCTGCTTTAGTCTATTATCGCGTGGTATGCTTAGCGTAGAGAGGATCGTAATATGCTTAGTAACCTGAAGCTAAAAGAGATTCCCCTTTATTGGATTAGATTTTCATAGAAAAGTACGTTTCGCTCTTTTGTACAAAAGTAAATGTTAAAAAAGGACGCGAGTGCCTCGAGGCTTTAGTTTATTAAATGAAGTTTTCGTATCAGCGTCCTTGGAGTTTCCCATCAACAGCCGTTGGACTTGTGCATTAGAGGATAATCTTTATTAATGCAATTATCCAAAGGTTTGCAAAGAGAATTGCGCAGGGTTGCATATTTATTTTTTACAATCATGACAAATAAATCGATAAATGAATGCTGTCACATTTTGTTCAGGCTTACGGAGTGTTTTGACGATTTTATGAAATAAGGGACACTCTGCGATGTTCCTGCAGGATATAATTTAAATAACCTTAACTAAGCACGAATATAATTTTCGAAGCATCCTGTTGCTGGAATATGGAATATGTACAAGTTTTTTGTTTGTTTTTATTATGGGGGTTTTATCGCAACAAATGGTGAAATTATATTTTTTCATCAAATAGTATAAATTTTAAATTGAATCTTTCTTAGAAGAAAATCTTGAAAAATATATCGTTATTTTTATCTAATTTTTTATTATCTGCTACCCATATTTGATAAATAAATTATGATACATTTTGTAATTCATATCTCTGTGGTTAAAGTTTTTGCTCATGAAGAATAGGTGGTCCATTGGAATTTCGATAGGGACCACACTTATTATCTTCTAATAACCTCAAAAGCAGTATAAGTACTTACCTGTTTCACTGCCAGTATTTCCGTATTAAAACTACCTTTTGCGATTTGAATCATTGTATCCCAGAAAGGAAACCAACACGACGCTGCTGATTATAGTAGGACAAAATATCACACTTCTTCAAAAGTAGATGGATTTTGATACATTTTTATAATTCATATACTTTGTGTTTGGTGGTTAAATGTATTTTCATGAAGAATGGGTAAACCATTGGAATTTTGAGAGGCGGCACACTCATAATCTTCTGGATACTTGAAAAGCAGTTCAAGTACTCATCTGTTTCTCCGCCAGTATTCCTTTTTTAAAACTCTATTCAAGGATTTCATTCATCGGAATCGAAAATTTTACTTCTCATGAAAAAACTGAGATCCAAGAAGGAAATAAACACAACACTGCCAAGACGTTGCTGATTGAAGTAGGACCTAATATCTCACTTCTTCAAAACTAGATCAAAGTTCCCACAAGTGAGAGCTGCGAGCCATTTACATAAGAGAGAAAGAAACAATGTTGTAATCCCATGCGAATGGGGGCAAAATCAGTTAGAGCGAGGGAGCCAGACTCGAGGATCACGTCCTGCATTTCTGATTGGTCGAGAACATTTCGTCCCGAAGCAAAAGGCAAAGGAAGAGAATCTTAATGACCGGGTCACGTTTTTTAGACGGGATCCAAGATTTATTGGAGATGCAACAAAAGATCGATTTGATACCAATCAGGGATGACAGTCATGTGCAACGGCAGAGAGCGTCTTGATGCTGTGAGTAACGTGTTCTATAAGTGGAATGAGAAACATCCGTGGAACGGTTTTACGACGCTGTGACTTGAGTTATTGTGCATTCCAAGAAATTTCAATTTGCTTGAATGATAGACATTTTGATATGGCATTCAGTGAATCTACAATTCGAGAACGAATTTACGAATAGATTTTAAAGCGTGCAGTAAGCTAAGGTAAACAAGTCTATAAAATTTCAATAATTTCCTGTACAGCGAAATTTCTTCAAGGAAAGGGAATTTCTCTCAGTTTAATTTATTCACATCGAATAAAACTTTTTCCCATTTATAATTTCCAGAAAAATCCCATTTTTACAGAGTATTTGAAATGAAATAATGCCTGTATTTCCCTATGTTTTTATAGGCTTTTTCGTTAAATAATTCATATTTTTATGTAGAACTAATATAATAATTTATATTTTATACATGTTAATTATATTTATATTTTATATAGGATGAATATATTTACATTTTGTACAGGACGACTATATTTATAAGGTTTTATAAGACTTATTTTTTATGCATTGCTTAGAAAAGAATGAATTTTTAGCAATAGTTCTAGTTTGCACAAAATTCCAATGTGACAGAATGTGTTTCCAATTTCCAATATTACAGTTATTTAAATACAATAGTTTAGTATAGAAACAGATCAAATAATATAAAATTGTTTAGAAATGTAAAATATCATTATTTTAGCTCCTCATAACGATACAATGAAGCAAATAGTGCTAAAAGTAACTCTTTATTTATTGGCTTAATTTAGTATAGCTTTGATGATACAGAAATGCTTTTTAACTCCCTATTAAAAGCATAAATATTATTCAATACTAATTTGTAAGCTAATACGTTATCGCTGTTAAAACATTCGCTTAAGATTAGGCGCAATGATTTCTAGTACATGAAAAGTTAATGCCCATAGAGCAACATCTTCTCATTTTATGACTGAAGGTAACATTCTCCTTTCGTAAATAGAATTACTCCGCCATTTGGGCGTCTGGCGCTTAATGAGTTGTAACATTTTTGGCATCTGTTTTTTTTCTGTTACTCTTCCAGTATCTGAATTGTTTTTCAATTAATGAAAGACCCCATCTGCTGCATGAAACAGCCTGAATCACACCAAAGATTACATTTAAAGACTGTTAGAAGGAAACAAACTATGATATAGAATCGATAAGAGACCGCCATTTTTTTCTTTAAAAAGTGTTTTTGTCAGGAGTTATTTATATAAAGTCTGGAATTTTCTGTACATTCCAAAAATTCCTGCTAAATCTGGAATATTCCTTGTTTTTCTTACTATTTCAAATATCAGTCTTTTTCTGTAAATAATTATAGAATTAGCAAATTTTATTCTTTTTGCTATTACAGTAATGTTTTCCTTTAACATTACTGTAATAGCAAACAGATAGTTAAAGTTATACCTGATGTAACTCCAACGAATAAAAATAGTTGAAGTTCATTTTAAACTAGTTCAACAATTCGATCCTTTGAAAATAAGTACAAAGTTGTTTTTCATTAATCATTGGTGTATGTAATCATTGTGTTTCATTTTTAATTATTTTTCATCCCTAAATGGTCACAACTACATTGTATAAAACTATCTCTAAAAAATTCTTAAATATATTTATTCTGCAGTAACAATAATAAGAAAAAAAATCGAGCATATTTAATTTGGAACTCATCTAACTTTCTGATTTCTGGTTTATTTTATAAAAGCAGGAACAAAACTCTTTATTTATTATAATCACAAAACAGAATGTCTACGGGAAAAAAGACATTTCGCCAGATATCTTTTGGTTGACCTTATCAAACTAATGAACGAAATTAAAGTCGTATTTTCCCTTATTTCACTACACTCAAAAACGAAGAAAAGAACTAGTATTTTATTTCACAAAAACTTAGTCACCTTTGCTCGTTTCTATGACAGTCCTAAACGAGATTTATACTTCACCCCGTAAAAGTGAAATAGTTGTTGCAGAAGAGAGTGTTCCACAAATCATTTCCCCTCTCACCTTCAAAGGACCTGAGCGACCATCACTTCGTGACAAGTCCCACAACAAATCTCCACTTGTTCCACCATTGCGCTGTCTTATTTTTGCACGAGCTATCATAACTTTACTAAAACTCGCCGGCGGAAACAGAATTAAATTTTACCACAGGGTAGAGTATGAAAATAAAAGCGAGATGGAAACTCTCAACTGTAAGACGCATGTTTAAAGATGAAAACTAGTTCTTTTTTATTGCTGGTAATATTTTAACTGATTTTAAAATTAGTGTGAATACAATGGTTTCTATGAAGATCGTCACTTGATTTATGAATGAATGTGGTGGGATTGTGTCAGTCTTAAGGCGACCATGGACTTTCAAAAACATTTTTTTTTTATTTTTCAACTAATCATTTTGAAATTTGACAGGCATTAATAAGAGCACTCTATAAGACAAGACACAAAGTTTTACTGCAATTTATATATTTATTTTTGAGTTATGTGTATAAATGTATTTTTAATAAGAATTAATTAATGATAAATGCTCCAGGTGCTTCATAATTACTTGAAATCATTCTAATTTTTTTATTAGTTACTCAAACCTTTTACAAAAAAATTGGGACTAATTTTTATGTTTCAGAAAGGAATTTCAAAATGAACACACATAATAACTCGAAAATATTCATTTTGGAAAAAAAATATGCCCAATATTTGGCAGAAAATATTTACAGTTTAATAACAAAACTTCTATATGAATGCCAAAATTCTCCTCCATATGTGTTTTTTTATTTATATAAAATGTCATGACATTTGAACAAAAATTGAAGTGCATGGAGTGTTTATCATAAAGGCCATTAATTGTTATTAAAAATTACCATTATACCCATAACTCAGAAATATATAAATATATTGCAGTGAAATTTTGAGTGTTTTCTTATATAGTGCTTCTATTAATGCCTGAACATTTTCAGATTGATTATAAAAGCAAAAAAAAAAAGATTTTTAAGGTCCCTGGTCACGTTTTAGAAACCTGATTGCCTTGATGATTCTTCAACTGCCGTCGTCCGTGTCATTGAACCAAGGCCCAAATTTAAGAGGTTCTTCTCAAAATAGTCAATGCATAACTTCATGATCGGACGTTAATTAAACATAAAATAAATTAAATGTATTTCAGGAAATAGAAAAATGGCGAGAAATATCGTCTTTTCCCAATTTCCAGGCTTCAGTGATTTGTTGGCATCGTCTAAGACTTGCAACTGGAACTTTCGAAGTCGTCTAGTGCAAAGAGTCGATGAAGATTCAGTCTGTTGAGATTTCGGCATGAAGTGGATGTTAGGAAGGTGAACTTCTGATTCAAAAGTCGTCCTCCTTTTCATCGTGATTTAAATAAGCGAAGTTTAGTCTGGATCGATTTTGAATAAGCTAAAAATTTAAGATTAGTTTAACAAATCAATCTAATAGCGCTTTTCATTCCGTTATTATGAGTATGTGGTGTTTCTATACTTTTACCTGTAATCAGACAACAACAACAAAGTAGTAAATAACTTTTACCGCTTGTTGTCACTGTGTTATACCGAGGAATGAATTTAGAGCAGCCGTCACATAACGTTAGAGTTCCCGTAAGAATATTATTTAGCCTTTTCAAATGAAAAAGGAAATTCCCAATAAGCTTTTCAAAAAATACAGTTTCATGCTGGAAAATGCTGAAAGACAGCTCATTTTCTAAAATGATTTCATTT
>BGPR01055410.1:0-10025 GCA_013235015.1 Araneus ventricosus | reverse complement strand
TGGATATTCATGTTACATTTAATAAAAGTAGCTGTCTTGAATCTCACTGATTTAATGTCTTTTCCAACTTTTTTCTTGCCTCGAATTTTATTGCTCCATCTCCACATGTAGCAACCCAAGATAACTTCGTCAATCTTGAGAGGTAGAAAAATGACATTTTCCCGGCATTGACTCTTAACTTCTCTTTATCTATCGCTACCATGAGTCAGTATAAAATCTAGAATGATCTCTGTAAATATGCTCATTTCTGTTAACTTTGGTCAGTATATTCATTTGCCTTTTAAAATTTAACTTGTCGACTTCAATGCACTTTTCCCAAATTTTTCTTCATCTTAGAATTCTTTATCACTCCTCAAGACTTCCATTATTGCAGAAAACCCAAGATAATTCGTCAATCTTGAGAGAGTGGTGTGAAAAGGACATTTTCCGGCATTGACTCCGTTTAGTTCAGTCACCCTTTATACAAGCAGTACCATGATCAAAAAATATTGGGAACGATTCTATAAACTATGACATTCAGTTACATTTGGTCAGTATTCATTTCGTTCCTTTTAAATTAATCCTTATCGACTTCAATGCACTTTTCCCAACTTTTTCTTAGTCTTCGAATTCTTTATCGTTCTTCAAGACTTCCAATATTGCAGCAAACCCAAGATAATTCGTCAATCTTGAGAGAGTGGTGTGAAAATGACATTTTGTGGCATTGACTCCGTTTAGTTCAGTCACCCTTTATGCGAGCAGTAATCAGAAAATGTTAGGAATGATTCTATAAACTATGACATTTCTGTTACTCTTGGTCAGTATTCATTTCGTTCTTCTGAAATTAATCCTTATCGACTTCAATGAACTTTTCCTTAATCCTCGAATTCTTGAACATTCTTCAAGACGTGCATTAATGCAGCAAATTAAATATAATTCGTTAATTTTGAGAGAGTATTATGAAAATGAGATTTTCAGGCATTGACTCAATTTAGTTCAGTCACCCTTTTCGCGCTACAGTTAAACGCTTATATCTCTGCAACCAAATAACATAGAGAGTTGGTTTTAGTTTCATTTAACAGATAAAGGTGTACATTGAAGATTGCAAAAGGAATTTTAGAATTTGGAAGTATGGTTTAGTGACAGTCGAGCTGCAAAGTTGGTGAAAATCCGAAAAATTTTGATAACGTCACAGCGACCGATGCGCGCGCACGCAGACTAAGGCAATTCATTCATCGATCGCGCGAAATATTACTCGAGAATTGTTGAATTACGTCGAATTTCGTGGTAAAGTTAAACGCTTATAGCTCCGCAACGAAATAACATAGAGAGTTGGTTTTAGTTTCATTTAACAGAGAAAGATGGACATTGAAGATCGGAAAAATAATTTTAGAATTTGGATAGTCACAAGTTTAGTCAAAGTTGAGTTTCAAAGTGGGTGAAAATCACGATGAATTTTAAATAGATAGAGTCACATAGTCACACTAGACTAATAGTCACTATAGTATAGAATTAATAGTAACATACAGCTACTTTAGTCACAGTTGAGGAAGGCAAGTAAGTCTATGCCCCTCAATCCCAGCGGCCGTTTCGCATAGACAGCCTCCCGTAGATTTTTTAAAAAAATATTAATTCAAATATCACTGTATACTTCGAATATGATAAAGTAAAAATCTGCGAAGTCTATTAGATACCGGACTCTTCCAAATTAAAGCTCAACCGAAGTGCACTCCATCCCTGTTCAGGGTCAACTTCCCCGGAAATTGCTTGATTTGTGAAGAGGGTGCAAAGGGCGAACCCTTTGATGGTGCCGCACCATTCATCTTCCCACATTGTTCGGCGAGGGCATCCCCGAATCTCATCGCAATGTAATTATTCTCGCTAAGTACGTCCGGCATGAAAAAAATGGTTCCGCTACCGGCCGAATCGAATTTTAATCGAGGCTTGTTGTAAGTTGAGCAGCTGGTTCTTCGTGTCAATTACTGTAACTGGAGGGCCCCAAACTTCGCGAAAACGGTCCTCAGGAGATCATAAGGTTCGACTGAGATTTATTTGATAGGCTATTCTAAGTTAAAAGTAATAAATATTTAAATTTTTATTATAATATTCTTAATTTTTTAAATTAAAAATATGAATATTAAAACAAAACCTTTAATGGTATTCAGTACCTGATACATTCTCAAAAATTCGATTTTCTTTATTTTTTTATTTTTATGTATTTGAAATCTTCATTTCAAGACCTTTCTAACGATATAAGTCTTTTGGTCGTGTTCATATTAGAAGTAAGTTAAAATAAACGTTTAAAAAAATGTAAACAGATTAATGCAACGCAAGATTTTTACCTTTAACTCGAATTATCTCAAAATGGTATCTTTGAAACTGCGCGTACCTTTTTCTCAAAATCTACTTTATATATGCTCTTGAAATTTTTGCCATCTATTCTATACATATAAATGTATAACATAATTATTTGCATTATTTGAAATTATCGCATTAAAATTAAATTTCATTTTTTAAATAATTACTTAAACTAGTTTTAAATAATTATTCTCTGTATTTGAATTGCCATATTGGCGACAAACTCCACCGTACCAGAAAATTAATTCCAACCACACAATGCGCTTCTTTCGGCTACGACATCGAAGCTACAGTAACTTTTTAGTAGGGTCAAGTATCCTTAATTGTCTAGGGTCAAGTGTCCCTAACTTGACTTTTTCTGACTAATCTAAAAATTAAACAACTTAAAATTAAGATACCGCATAACATCGTATATCAAATTATAGCTAGAAGTATGCTTGAAACTCAGATATATTTTAATTCGTCGTGTCTTTAATAGTAAACTTCTAATCTACTGAGGATTGAAAAAGGGAAAAATTACTTTTGGACCCCCCAAACATATTTACCTACATACCATTAAGATGGCTTTTAAGATTGGAATGTAAATCCCCTCCAATAGACCATATGACCAAATGTCAAATAAAAATGGAGCACACAAAATATTTATCATCTCACAATCTGAGAAAATCGGGTAGAGTCAAGTATCCCCCTAGATTCCCCTATATGCAATACTGTATTCATATACCTTATTTTTCTAATTAAAAATTCAGACTCGATTTAGAAATTTCATTGTTAAAAATTCTTTAGATCTAAAATAACTACTCTCCACATAAATATTCCTATAAATCCTTAAAATACAGATATATAAAATACAGATAAACTATATCCTTAAAATACAGATATATAAAATACAGGTAAACTACATCCTTAAAATACAGATATATAAAATACACATAAACAATATCCTTAAAATAGAGATAAACTATATCCTTAAATACAGATATATAAAATACAGATAAACCTATATCCTTAAAATACAGATAAACATCTATATCCTTAAAATACAAATAAACCTCTATATCCTTGAAATACAGATAAACTATATCCTTAAAATACATATAAACCTCTATATCCTTAAAATACAGATAAACTATATCCTTAAAATACATATAAACCTCTATATCCTTAAAATACAGATAAATCTCTATATCCTTAAAATACATATAAACTATATCCTTAAAATACAGAGTGCTGGTCATCGCATGATCTCCAAACTTGATTGCATATTCGAAGTTCGGATATTATGCAATGGCTAGCACATGAGAAGTAGATTCCATGATGGACTAGAGACAAGATAACAATAACGAAATAATTTCTTCTGTAAAGATCATTAATTTATCGCTTTATGGCTTCAAATTCTGCAGTTCAGACGCGTAGGTGGCAGATCACCCCCTCTTGCCATTTGTTAAAGCTCAAAAGCATGTCAGAAGATGCTTTCGGGGTCGGCCTCATTCATTAATTAACGGCGATATTACTCCAAGCTTCTTTCGGTAGCAACGGCCGGGTGTAATGTTCAGGTGTGGCATTCGTGACACTTGTACGAGTGGGCGGGTGTATGAATAACCAGCCATCCTTCCCTCCAAAAAAGGCACCTGCACCACGTGGGTTGACCATTCTTACAGCGTTATAATGGAAGGGTTTCACCTACACCGAATCCGAGCAATTCGGAGTTGTTTATAATCAGAGAAGAAAAAATATTAATCTTAAATCATTCTAGCTGATACATCATAACGGAAGGGTTCCAACAAAGCTCCCTGGAGGTGTCTTTGTTGTCAATGCAGAGTGGTAAGGAAATGCATGATTATTAGTTTTGAAATTCGATCTGAACATCCTGTATTGCTTTTAAAAAAGGGTTTAATGTGTTGTTGGGTATCAGATTCGCAGATAGCTATCTAGGCAAGATGCAGTACCTGCCTACATAGTCATTTGTAAAAAGTTGAAAATGTTTTTTCTAGCTTTTTTTTAAAAATGATGATGAAGATTATCGTAGTACAAATGTTTTAACTTTAATTTAAAAATATTCTTGGTAACAAGAAAAAATAACTTCATACGACATATATTTTTATAGATGAAGAAGTTAGTGGTTAACTGGCTACTCTACGAATTACGATGCAGTTTGTTGGAAATTTGACCATTTTTCTGCATCCTGCGATTTTGGTAGGCTAGTGGGCTCAGCTTATACTGCTATAGCGTATAACTGAGCTATACTACTGTGGATTTTTATAGAAGGCCAGAGCCGGAGGGTTTCAGGTTCGAAACCCAATTCCACTGAAGATCCATCGTATATTAGGCCTGTTTCATGTTAAATCATATGTAGGGGTCAAACGTCCTCTCACTGGTGCGGTGCGGAAGTTTGGAAAGTGGTCAAGTGTCGCCCTCGTCATCTGACCGCGGTTTAAAATCAGAAGGTCCGTACTAAAATAGCCCTTGTGTTGCTTCAAAACGGGACGTTTATATAACTAAACTAAACTAACCCGTATAACGTGACGAAAAAATTGTGACTAGAAATTGTTTAGGTTGCTTCATACAGCGCGATAAACAGTTCTGTATTAAGCGTAAGATAAATCTACAATTTTCATAGTTTTTGATTTCTTGTTTAGAAAAGCAAATGTATACACTTATCTTTTTCTTATATAAGAACAGTGAAGCTGATAGTTTTAAAAAGTAACATCTCACTAGCAATATGGACAGTCACACATTTGAGACATGTGTGAACTGCATGTTCTGTATAATAATGCATGTCCCGTATGATGCGACTCCATACTACGTGGAAGGTATCTCCCGCGTCGTACGAGAGTCCACTGTATTACAGGGTTAGCCTAAATGATTCATCGGGTGTCAAAGGACTGTTTATTTACAAGAATACGACGTACAGAAAACCGGGTGATGCATGAAAAGATACATACACTCACCAAGTTTCTGGTACGTTCTACAAATGACCAGGGGCAGCTTTTCCGTATTTGCGTAGGAATGCACGCTGAACGCTCGTAACCGAAGAACACTTCGTATATTCCAACACACAAAAACTTTTCTCCTGAATTGCCGCCATCTTGTACAGTATCTAGCGAGCACGCGAGCCACGAGGCGGGATTTCAAACTTGGGGAGTGTATGTATCTTGTCGTGTATCGCCCGTCTTTGTAGGTCGTATACCTCTCAATACACAGTGTTTTGAAACCCGATGAATCATCTAGGCTAACCCTGTATAATACTGCATGAAAATAGCAATGCCTTTCGTTGTGAAGATACTTAGCCCTATTTGGATGCTTTGCATCTAAATAGCGATTTAAAACAATTCTGCATTTCGACTTTAAACTCGTGGTTTCTTAAACCATGATCTCCGATCCTTGGTAGGATCGTGCGCATAAATTTTGGCGTTGTGTAACTATTGGCAACGCATTTATGCCAGATTATTTAACCCCTTTCCCTACGATTTTATTTAACCTCCTAACTAGATGACACGGCCCATTTGGGATATTTTTGACGTCGACTTACGTCTCTCCATAGTGGTCTAATGATATGTCGGGAGAAGGAAAAAATTATGACTGAGCCAGTTGGACTAGTATTCGTTATGGTTGCCTAAAGATTTTATTCTTTTCATCAGACGATCGTTATTATATTGCAGAGGTTAAATCTATTCATATTTAACCCTCTGACTGCCGAATTTTAAAAAAATCACTATTTAGATCCAATGTTTGCAAGCATGTTCAAAAATACGATTGAACCAAGTGAGTTACTATTTATATGCAAAGCTTTATTAGTTTGCTATGATTCAATCATATTGTTACGAAGCTGTAAAGTTGTTTCCCTAACATACTAATCTTATGACAAAAAAGAGGGTTTTACAGAGGTTTTACTGGAAGCCAAGCGAATGAACCCCAACTTGGCGACCATTTTGGCGATAAAACGGAACTTCTAGAAAACGGGGGTGATTGTGGCTTCATGAAAAAATACTTGAAATTTTAGCAGGGAAATTATGTGTAAGGAACGGATATGCATTCATTCATTACGGCGCAGATTCAACTTTTGCATGCAATTTTTAATATGCTTTTTCCACATAAGAAATTGATTTAATTTATTTTGTCTTAGTTCATGAGTTTTCAACAACATTCTTCAACACACATGAAAAGAAACCATGAAAATTGATAACAAAACAATATTTGAAATAGAATATTTTGTATCAATATCATTAATGAATGTATATATAAATTCTTATGGGGCCATTTTTAAGTGAGGTAGTTATTCTTAGTTATGATATGTCATTTTCTAAAAAAATCATTTGGATTGAATCAGCATAATCCAAAGTAAACAACAAGAGTATATGAAAAAAAAATCCACTAAGCCTAAATTTTTTTTCCTGGTTTTTCATATTTCTTATAAAAAATGTTTCATATTACTACAAAAATAATTACTCATGAAATGATTTTTTAAGAAAGTGAAAAGTAGGACTTCTAATTATATTTTAAATAAAACATTTCATCCTGGAACTCCGTAGTACGGATTACAATTTGTGTAGTCCATAGTAGAAGCCGAAATTGCGTAGAAACTACGGAAAATCCGTAGTAGTTTGAGTCTTTGGCAAGTTTAAAAAAATAGATTTATCAGAAAATACCGGAATTCCGGTATTAAAGATGAAGAGAATACCGGAACACAATCACCCCTGAGAAAGTACAAGAAATATGTCCCTATCTCTACTAGAAGCGGAAATATCGAGAGAATTCTGGAGAAGTCTACGTTACGTCGCACCCTGTCGGAAAAGGTATAAATACCAAGTTATGTTAAACGATCAGCCAGTCGTCTTTGAAGCTTTGATCGCAGTGTAAGCTGGTGAACAAATAAACATTGAGTGCTAATGAAAGTGCTATTACTGAGATTTATTAGTGATCAGTGTTGTTTATTTACACAAGTGCTGTTTATTTTTGTCACCTGTGCTTAGAGTTTTGCTGAAATCTTCGTGGAGTAAACTTTATTCTTATTATTTTTATCCTGCTTGCTGAATTGCATTCACGTACAACCACCGTACGATTTTTTGTAACAATATTATAATAATATATACTAGCAGTACGCGCACGGCGTTGCACGTGGGATCGGGACTTCAGCAAAATAAAAAAAAAGTCCACATGCAATTACATAAATGAAAGTTTTAAAAACGAAATCAAAACAGAAATATATATATTATTGAGTTGGTCCGCCTCTTTTTCCTCTCGACCGAGTACCGTTAAATCCGAAACAATGTTAAAAAATTACAATGTGATATTTATTACACCGCAAGTAAAGTATGAAAGGAAAAGAAATAAGTTAAGACACGCTTAAAAATAATAATTGAAAGTCATCGAGTAAATAAATCATCTCCTCGCAGAACGCGAAAGTAATGACGTCACCCTGGCCCGTCAGCCAATGAAATTTCCCGCAACGTTCCGGAGAGCTGTCGCGTTCGGAAGCTTCGCTAGAGGAAAAATATCGTTCAACTACCAGGAAAAAATTAATTTAAAAAAACGCAAAAAAGATATTTTAACCATTCTTGTTTTAAATCCGACAGAACCGTTGCAGTTATAAGTTGAAAAATTTTCAAAATGATATCTTTATTAGAACATCGGATGCAAGAGTTTTAAGGATTCCAGAAAATTTTTATTTTTGAAAAGTGACTATTTTTAAAAAAATTCCCAAAATTCAGTAAATTAAATTAGAAATTAACTTCATTAGAACGGAAATCATGTGCTCTTTCCAATGGTTTATCTATTTTTGTCGTATAATTATTCAAAACCATTCTATTGAGAAATTAGTGCTAAAAATCAACCAAAACAACACAAAACATTAAATAAAAAAAATTCTAGATTAAATTTTAAAATTTCGGCTTCGAGGTGCATTGAGTCACCATTACGACTACCTGTGTGCCAAATTTCATAGCTGTAAGTGAGATAGATTCGTCTGGACATCGCAGACACACACACACACACACACACACACAAGCATTGCCTTTTATAAGTATAGATAACATTTTTTGTAACAATATAATAGTACAGAGTAAACACATTAGCTTCCGAAAATTGCAATCTGCAGCAGAAAATAGACTTACTTTCCACCCGAGGAAATAGCGGGATAAGCAGTCGGAGGGTTAATAAACAGAATTCCTGTGCGTGATGCCCCAAACTAGAGTCGCGTGATCTAGCTGATAAGCTGTTTCAAAGCGACCGGATTTGATAAAAGGCTTAGGAGGATTTTCCTGGAATCGAAGCAAGAAAGTTTCGAAACTAGATAGATTCCCTATCATCTTTCGTGAAGAAAGAAGCTGCTCTTGCTATCGGTTTCACATGCCAGGTCACTTTTGTGAGAGGATTTAAAACCTTGCTTTAATCTTTCCGATAATGCCGATTTTGACCGATATCAGAAATAGATAAGGAGGTGTTAACAACACCTAGAGCGGAAGTTATGACACAGGAACGACAACAAAAGTGGTGACAAATTGAGCTCATTAATAAATCTTCATTAAATCATGATTATATTTTATTTATAATTGACAGATTTAAAGATCTTAAGAAACATTTAAGACGCATTCCGCGTCTCTTCACATCATTTGAGAGGATAAAAAGAATAGACATGAGGTAGAGGTATAAAAAGTCTGCATGCAAGACAATCATATAAAATGCAACGGACTTCAAGACTGAATTTTAATTCGTGGGCAAAATATCGATGCGTTAATTCTACATTTTGAAATGATATGTTTATAGAAATAAAATTTTAAATTCAAATAAATAAGTTTTTTATTTGAGATTGAACATAAAATTATTTAAAATATCTAGCTAAGTTCACTGTCGAAACAAATGAAACCAACATTGAAATAGTTTTGCATTCATTTATGATGAGAGCTGACAATTACTAAACTACTAGATATCAATCAATTCCTGTCTTGTCTTATTTCGTGAATACGCTCTCGGACTTTACTATTTCACTTTCATATTTCATGTGAACTTGAGGAAAAGAAATTCTAGAATATTCTTAGGCTTTCGGACTTTACAATTTCCCTTTCATTTTTCATGCGAACTTGAGAAAAAGAAATTCTAAAATATTCTTATGTTTTGTGTTTTCAGCCAATACCAAGATAACTTTCGCGTACCTCTAACTGGTCCTCCATGTATCCCCAGGGGTACGAGTACCAAAGATTGGGAACCTCTGATCTAAAGGTAATGAAGGTCTAAGTATAAGATGCTCATCTCTAGATTAAGAAGCCTCATTTGTATTTTATATTTTTTTTCCACTTTCAAAATATGATTTATTTCAAAAATTCGCAATTTTCATTTTATCTGATTGTAACAAGTGAAAACTTTTTGAAATCTTATTTTATGGACATTTTTGTATAGTTTAGGGTCCTCTAGGCATTTGATAAAAAATGATTTAATTTAATTCCTTCGAGGAAACTGTTAGGATATACAGTGAAACCTCTCTGAGCGGCCACCCTTCCGTTCCGAGAAAAATTGGCCGCTCAGAGGGGGTGGCCGCTTTGAAGGGTTTTCGTTACAATTACAAGATAATTGCTATAATACATAATATAAACAACTTACTTAATGCTGTTGCGTTGAGCACGCAAAAAGGTGTATTGTTATCGCATTTTGTTTAAATCTTGTATATCTTTTTTCTTTTTTTACCTTTTAAT
>BGPR01055407.1:0-10025 GCA_013235015.1 Araneus ventricosus | reverse complement strand
GGAACTAACCTAGTTTCGTGGATCTCTGATGGAATAGGTAAGCACAATTTATAAATACGAATACAAGCAAAATCAAAGATCGTATAAAGCAGGCTTTTAATAGAGTACTATAAAGTAGAAAATTATACAGTAGACTCCCGAACAACACGCTTCCAAATAAAGGGAATTCGTAAAACGAGACGAAAAAATTTCGATTAGTATTGATATAGCGGGATACACAGCCCAGTATTACTCGTAAGACAAATTTAACATTTTCATATAATTTTGAATTTTTTTTTACAGAAGCAAATGTAAATTTACATGTTGTTTATATAACTTCTTGAGATCCCGCGCCCATTTTACTGAACATTTGTGATTTATTTACAAAAGAAGTTTCTTTTCTTTCAAAACCCTTGAATCCCACTATCCAATGCTTTGGATAGTCCCATGTTATGATGTATTATTATGTATTATTATGTATAATTAATTATATTAATTAATATATTATTAATAATTATATTAATTTGTTTATTCATGAATTATATTAATATATTTATTCATTAATTATATTAATTAATATATTATTAATAAATCAATTATATATATAGTGTTATATAATCGAATCAAGAGAATTAATCTTCATTTTTTTGTGAAATTTAGTCGAAGATTATATCTTTGGGTGTCAAGAGGATATGCACAATAGCATTAAGAGTTTTAAAAAGTAACATCTCTGTAGCAATATTTACAGTTACAATTTGGAGGCATGTTTGGGCTTACCTAAATTCGTCCGATAATGCATGTTCGTGTACCGAGATTTCCTATTATAAGGAATGTATCTCCCGCGTTTTAATGGAGTCCTCTGTATTTTTTATTCAAAATCTGGTGACAAAATCGCAAAAAGCGAGAGATTGATTGTGAAGTACTCTAAGTAAATTTGAATTTTCATCACATTCATGACATATTTTAATTTTTATTGCGTGTTTAATGATATTCTATTTTCACATTAATTGTCACGTATATTCATTTTGAAATTGTTTCCTATGGCTTATGCTTTTACAATTTTTGTTTTGACCTTCATATTTTTTATTCAAAAAATATTTTAACATTTTAAAACACTATTGAAAAATTAAAAAAAAATATTTTATATTTAATTCTAGCTACATTTGGCGAGCAGCTGGTTCGCTTATGTAATCTTATAACTATTCAGATATATCAAAAAAATTTAGTAAGCAATAAAAAATAGTTTTGTTTCTTTTAGTTTATATTAATAATTTGGAGTTAAAACTATCTGACGAGGAATTGTCCAGTAAAAATTTCTGAGCATATTAAACTTATTTTTGAAAGATGAGATAAATCTCAAGATTCAAACAAATGACTAAAAAAGTTAATGATTTTGTAGATTAAAGAGTTAGTTCTAAATCAAAAATGAAATTCACGTGCCTCCAGAATTAAATAGTAAAAGTAGATCCTTTTCAAGCACATCAATTCAAACTTCAAGGCATACCGGTCGGTAAATTTATCAGTCGGTTGGTAACTAATGTTGACAGAATGTTAAGTTAATGCATATAAGATGTAGAAGCATTATATTAAGATGTAGAAGCATATAACTACATCTTAAATAAATATTTAAGATGTAGTTATATGCTTCTACATCTTAAATATTTATTTAACTTCTTGCTACATTATTTAAATACTGCTATACATTCTTTCATGCTAATTTCACTAGAAATGGATTTTAATTTCAAGTAAAAATGGTATATAAGTGAAAAAGATATTACAGTAAAATCCCGGTTATCCGGACTAGATGGAAACGAAACCTATCCGGATTAAACGGAACTTGCCTTAAAATGCAAGTAATACAAGTTCCAGATGAGTAAATCTGTAAAGATTAAAGTTTCTTTTTCATAAATACATACAACTTTTCCGACAGACTAATTAACACAGCTTAGTAACAGGATGCGAGCAGTATTATTTTCGTACTGACCTTCCACTGAAATTATTATAACCTGCTTTTAAAAAAAACCCGTCCGGATTAACCGGACGTCCGGACAAGCGGGGTCAGGATTAAAAAGTAGAGAGATTCTACTGAAGTTGAAATGGAAAAAATTCAATAATTGCAAAAACTCAAGTCATTGTTAAAGAATATTTAAGCGATAATTATGTGCAATCATAAAACGTTTATAATTGTATACATCTATTAAAGGAAACACTTATATGGATGTAAAACTATTTAAGTAATTATTTAATTTGATATTTTCATTAGTTGTTCCGTTCTGTTTATGATATTCAAATTGAGCTTATTGAAAATCTGTTTCGGTATATAATTTGATAAAGTCCTGCAAAAAGTCATATCACATTAAGTTTTAACTGAGGCACACTAACCACACCTGTAGAATAAAAAGAGAGCGTGCGGAGACGCTCCTCGTATCCGAGAAACGTAACAATGAGCGCCACGGCAAGCTCACCACAGGAAATTAGTTAATATCAATAGAAAGGTTACACTCCACATTTTAAAATGTGCATAAAAAAGTTTTATTAGAAAAAGGCATTTAAAATGAGTAAATGTATTTAAAAATTGTTTTAAAAAAATTACCCCGTGGTAAACCTGCTAGCTCCTGACATTTCCTAATAATGATAAATTAAAATATCGCTTAAAAAAGCATTTAACTCCTAAACCGATAATCATACATTCCCACCATAAATAAGAAGGCTTGCAATAACCAGAAGTAGCGAAATATAATATTTTAAAACCTTAGAGGAATTTCTTTCTTAAAAAATGTAAAGAACATGGACTAAATTTAACTAAGAGTCAGTTTTTCCAAAATCAGATAACTTTTCCAGGGCATAAAATTGACGCAAATGGACCACATAAGACAACGGTACGGTTGAAGCATAAAATTGTTAATCGGATAGGAAATGCATTAAACGGAACAGTCATTTGTTGTTGTTGCCAACAATAACGATATTACGCGTTTTATGCTAAGTAGAGTTCGACAATATTTTAAAAAGAATGATAAAATAAGTGTTACGATTTTGAATTACGGAAATAAATTTTACTTTCCACGATGATATTCAAACTGACGTTGTCTGGCTGAAGGATCTGCATACGCTTATATTTATGATGATGGAACAATATTTGGAGTTAAAATCTTTTACTTTCTCGTATATGAAATATACAAGATAAAGCATTGCAATAGTCAAATAATTTGAGTGAATCTTTCTGTTTTAGACCTGCCTAAGATACATATCAACAAACAATAGTTTAATTTGCGTACCCCGTACGTACTCGCGCGTCCTTGCTTCTCTTATCGGTTATGTCTTGTAGTAATTTGTTTCATTCAACGGTGACCATTCTATAAACGAATTATTATCTTTTTTATTGTCTACAAGTAATCAAAATGGAGGGCAATAAAAATTCCAAAGAAAAATAAAATGTGATATAGTGCTATAATTTTATGCAGTAAGCATATTGTAATTCACAGCATTTGTACTGCAAAAATTGAAAGTTTAACACATTTATTTGAGAAGGCAGAGGATATTTAATAAATTGGCTTTAAAGACTTCATTTACGACAAAGTTTACAAAAGTTTAAAAATACTATTAAAGTTATTTCAAATTTTATATTAACACGTATGAAACTTGTCTTAGATTAGAATATGACTACGTGTTTTATAGCTTACAGCAATATTTCCATATTAGCATAGAATTCGGTCGGCGCATACTGATAAAAGAGCTATACTTCGAGAATTGATATAACATTTAACTCAAAATTACACATAAATAACATATAAAATTTGATAAAGAAAAGTAACAGCCAAAAAGATAACTGAATATTGTATCGAATATTTTAACTCCTGAGTCAAATATTTGCGCCAAAGAATCTATCGAAACGCACAGCTTTAAAACTTCCAATGGAAAAATGTATGATATAGAAGAAAATTTCCATAAAATGATGGTTCTAAGGCAGTGGTTCCTAAACTTTTTGGTTGTATGGACTACCTGTTGTGTAAAAAAATATTTTGAGGCCCACTAACTAAAAATACAAGTAAAAAAATACAAACACATATATATATACAGGGTGTCCACACTTTTCGTGGTCCAATAGCTAATTTCTAAACCGTTAGAGATACGCATAGTTCCAATTGGAAAAATGCTTTAAATGAAGAGAAGAATTATAATAGATGTTTTTTGAGTGAATAAATATATTCCTCAAAAAGTTACGAAATATAACTTTTTAAGCAATAACCAGGTCCTATCAATCATATTTAGTAAAATATTTTTGGCACTCTAACATTTTAAACAAAAAAAAGTCCCACTCTTTTGCGACTGAAACTGACCTAGTTATGGAGCTTTGAATATAGCTGACTTAGACCACTTTACACCATTTCATTAACCGTCTTGCAGACGATTCACCAATCAATACACAATTTTAGAGAG
Organism: Araneus ventricosus; assembly: GCA_013235015.1. Lineage (NCBI taxonomy): Eukaryota > Metazoa > Arthropoda > Arachnida > Araneae > Araneidae > Araneus > Araneus ventricosus. Next base: position 5,609 of record BGPR01055407.1, on the reverse strand, counting down.
TCAAGAATAGTTTACTAAATATGACTGATAGGACCGGGGGAACCGTATAAAAGGTTAGAATTCGTAACTTTTTCAGAAACATATTTAGTGACTCAAAACACATAGAATATAATTCATCCCTTTATATAAAGTATTTTTCCAATTTGAACTATATGTCTATCTCTAACGGTTTAGAAATTAGCTATTGGACCACGATAAGTGTGAACACCCTGTATATTAGATGCCCTTATATGCTAGTAATTAGTGAAGCTTACTGTAAAAGGAATAAAAATACACATTGTTTTATAAAACAAGAAACAAGTGAAGACTCTTGAGAATCCCCTGACTTCGACTCTTGACTAGCAATTCGAGGCCCATTAATGCGCTATCCGAGGCATGGGTTGGGAACCACTGTTCTAAAGTATTACAACAATTGCAATATGAATTTTATGAACAAGATCAATCATATTATTTTTTATATTTCCATATTAGAATTTTTTCATTTAAAATATAGCTCATAAAAGTTAAAACATGTATTAGACGTGCAAGTTGTAATCACTTGGAGCCATGAATAATCTGCCGGATCATTAACTAAGATACGCTTAAATGAATATAAATAACCGTCCTTTTTTGTAAGTTCTGTCCTCCTAAATGTTCTCCTTTTCAATATTGCAAATTAGAAGACTGAATTTAAATTCTGAAAAATTAATATAATAGGAAAATAAACATGATGATGTTGGCAAAAGATAGAGGAAATATTCAGCCATTTCAAAAATTAACATATTTCATGAGAAAATTTATTCTTGTTCAATTTTTGTTGTACTGCCCAAGAATTAAAGCAGAAGTTGAAAGGGTATTTTGACTTTCTAATGATTTTTAGACTTGTGAGAAATCGAGATTGAATGTTGATACTCTAGCCTCAGCACTTGCCTTTAAATTCAATATGAAGGATATTTCTTGTTCAGTTATTTCCAATATATTGTTAGAAGATAATGCATTGACAGAAAATTTTCACTCTATGCAGAAGTACTAATCTGAATAATAATTAATAGCCATGTATGCATATTTTCAATTTAAAATGCTACAAATGTTTTTAATAAGCATTTATCATATTATAATGTATTCTGTATATATACTGTTGTGACGAACAAAATGTTCCTTTTATGTATATATATTTTTCTTCAATTTATTATTTTCCCCTTTTCATTGGAATAAAGTTGGTCACCTCAATATAAAAGATATCGCGAAGAGAACGGAATTACTGATGCGACTTAACGTCGGAAGCGTATAACTCCAATAGCTATCGCCCTTCTAAAGACAGATTAAAACATCCTCGACTCACGGAGCCAGCAACTACCTCTATTTATTCTGTGTAGTTATGTCGCAACAATTAAGAGCGACAGTTTTAAAGAATATGGACGTTTCCCATTTTCTAAGACCAAACTGATAAAATCAATATAATTTTTATAGAAAACTGTTAATTAAAAATAGTGGTAAATTATTTACGACATTAAAATAAGTAATAGTGTGCTATTTGTGCTTTTATTCCTCAGTCAAATATTTGCGCTAAAGAATTTATGAAAACGCATAGCTTTAAAAATTCCAAAAGGGAAATCTATTATTTAGAAGGAATTCTAAAATATTACAGCAATTGGGAAGCCGAGACGAAACTTATGAATTTTATATACAAGGATGAATAATATTATTTTATATATTTCTATGTCAGAAACTTTTCATTTAAATATTGTTCATAAAAGTGTTAAAATATGTATTAGACTTGGTTTGTTCTGTTTACTTATGCTGACCTTAAATTATTTAAGTTAAGAGCTGCAGTTCTGGAAGATATGGAATTTCTCCGATTTCAATTAAATCAATTAAATTTTATAGAAAATGCTGAATAAAAAATAGTGGTAAATTATTTAACACACTAAAATAAATAATAATGTGCTAACACTTCAGTGTGTTAGTCTTTTAATAACACACGCAGAAGATACAATATATGCAATCTTAAACTTTAATATTCATTGTATTTTTTTTAACTGATGCTAATCAGAGACATCAGTAACTTAACCTAACAACATGAATGTTACCAAATTCGGTAGGAAGACTTTGTGAACTAGGAGAATAAGATATAAAAAAAGTTTAGTTCCAAAAGTAGCCAAAAGGGGAAAATGGGATGGTGATATATTTACGGAAGAGTAAAATTTCAAAATGCAAGTAGAAATTTCATTACAACGTCGTTTTATTCATCAAATTATTTTTCCTTTGGTCTGCAAAACACGAATGAGTAACGAGGTGAACTTTTCACTCAACAGAGCACTTTATTCAACGTATTCACTTTCAATGGCGAGGATATCGACCCCTTTCAATGAGATACTGTTCAAGTAGACCATTCAAAGTGGGGGGGGGACTCTAATGTAAAACATAAGTTCTCTCTAGGAATGTTTATCAGAGTTTTGATATGTTATCTTTTAAAGTCCTCAAACTCGGGACCCCACCAAGATAAGCGTATCTTGTAACATGAATTAGCGTTATCTACGAAATCGTGAATTAGCATTTTGAATTTTACTTGTCATTTGTACCACCAATTCCACATTATCCCCTACCAGCAACAATTGGAACTAATGCCTTTTTCCACAAAATGTTTTTACCAGCGTCCTCATTAATCCATCTATCAATTTTATTAACAATCCGACTAATAGATCAACCTACAGATATTTAGCATCAAAAATACTCCCTATATAATGTTCTTTTTGGTAAATAGATGAATTCTTCTACAATTTAAATTTTTTCATCAAGTTTATTATTCCAATTAATATATTTAGTTGTTAAAAGGTTTCAATTTTTTGTCCTCCTCATTCATTCAGTTTTTTTATATCTAATGAAATTGAAAATGTTTGTTAGAAATTTTATATTAAAAAACTGATTATTGTTTGAAGATATTTTAAGGCATAATTCGGCAAGATTTCAAATTTATACTCATATCTAAAGTAATAAAATAGATAATGAATTATCAGCTTCAATAAGTAAAAAAATTTTAAAAAATGTATGAAATAATACGTCTTCGAAACTATCATGTGATGGCTTTTGGAATGACAATCTGAAAGCTCGAATATTTGCATAAAAATGCCTAATATTCTTGGTGACTTACGTTTCGCATTTATAGGAGGCGAATTTCCTGGAATTTTGGATTCGTATTATAAAACCTATCGTATTTTAACAGCATTCGCATCGAGCACTAATTTGCCAGTAAAACAAGGAAAAAAAATTGGCTTACATTCCGATGAATAAAATGAAATGCTACTTTATTTAAATTCTTACAAAATAAAGTGGTGCAGCGTTTTATTAAGTTCGTTTAAAAATGAATATTAAGCAACATAACAGAAATATTATATACTGCTAAGGAAATGCAGAAATAAAGAGCAAAAGGAAAATTTCACAGTAAATCAAATATCTCCCTCAGCAAATTATGCACGGTAACAATAATATTAACAATCCATTAGAACAATGTTATGTATAATTATATATTTTATTACTTTCGCTCATAAAACAAAACTTACGATTTAAAATTCTACACTTTAAGCGGAAATGAAATAAAAACTCAAGTACAATCTAGACAAAATTCACAACGCACCTAAATATCTTTTTTCCAGGACAAAATAGAGTTTTTCCCAGAAAATTTCAAAGCAATAAAGTTATGTCACGCATCAATTACTATTCTATTGCGGCAAATTGTAAATCATAATTTGAAAGATGCTTTTAAAGTGACAGATAAATAAATAATTTACTACCGATGATTATATAAATTCCCTTGACAGAAAATTTATCCATATTAGATCTCCGATGGCGAGTGGCCTTTGAAAACGTTCCCCATTCGAGTTCTCTTCCATTTCTTCCATTCTAAGTGTTTTCTTCTTTTTGTGTTTTAATTATTTTAATTATTAAAGCATGATGTTTTTGTTGTTTGATTCTATAGTAATTCATTAGTTAATTATGGACAATATTGTGGATGCAATCACTGAAAGCTGCTGCGTAGACGCGCAAAAGGTATATTGTTATCATTAATGTTTACTTCTGTTTCTTCTGTATTTTTTCTTTTCGTATTCGATTATCTATATAAAAACATAGAACTTACCCATCTAAAAAGTAGACATCTGCTTTTGTCTTGAAAACATAAAATGTCAAATATCTCATGATATAATAATGGCATATAGTCAAAGATTTGTAATTTTGAAGTAAATCATAATTTGGAAGATGTTTTTAAAGTGACACATAAATAAATATTTTACTATCAATGTATATTTAAAAGCATAGAACTTACCCATTTGAAAAGCAGACGACATCTGCCTTCGTCGTGAAAACATAAAATGTCGAATATCTCATGATATAATCATATAAATAATAGAAATACTAAACAAAAATTATAAATGATATAATCATAGCATATTGTGACAAAATTACTTTGTGGGTGTACGTGAATGCAATCCAATAAGCGGGATTTAAAAAAAAATAAAGCTCTTTATTTTACAAATATTCTCAAGCAAAGAAACGTAGCACAAGTATTAACACAGCACTAATAAAAATTCACAACAGAGATTACCACTAAATCTCAACACAATGCTCAAAGGTTTCTTGTTAACTCACCAGCTTGCTTGCAGGTCAAATTCCAACTAACTCTTCTTGGCTTGAGAGCTTGCCTTTATACTTTTCAACAGGAAGTGACTTCATTATGTAGGAAGTGACGTAATCTCTAGAAAGTTCATGAAACCAGTAGAAATAGGTGGAAAGTTTGAGGTCCTTCTAGAAGATTCCCTTTGTCGCCAAAGTCGCCAATTTTGCCGCCAAGTCGCCAAAATGGTCGCCAAATTTGTCGCCAAGGTCGCCAAATTTATCGCCAAGTCGCCAAGTTTGTCGCCAAGTCCAGCATCTCAGGGAAACGACTTTATAGCTTTGTAACAATATAGACAAAGATTTGGAATTTTGTTGTAAATTTGTTGATGATATCCAAACAAGGTATTGCCATTAGAGCTTTTGCAATTAGTAGAATTTTAGATAGGTAGACAATCACTAAGGAAATTTCTAGATTCAATTTTAGCAGACGACATTTAATTTAAAACTGTTCTTTTGGTTTCCATATTCGATTAACCAATTTTTATGGTTTGTTTTTGTTTTTTACCGCGACCGTACATATTTCGATTTTTGAACAACACTGAATGGAGACAAAACTAGTGGGAGAGTGAAACAGACAAATAAATTTATTATTCGATTTTAACAAAAGTTAAGATGCTTGTTTCTGAATTATAATATTTCGTTATTTTGCATTTCAATTTCCTAAAACGTTTTAATTACTAATGCAATTATAAACAAATTAGAAGGACAAATACACTCATTTTATATTATATATTAGAATTTTCCTTTAATATATATATATGAAAGATCAGGCTTTAAGGGTGAGATGTAGTCCATTTCGGTAAGGAAAAGACAGCAGTTGTTAAATCTTCATTTATTCCATCGTAGACAATAGTATGTTACTTTTCAATAGTTAAATTAATCATATTATGCGAGTATCCATGACCAGATTGAAAAAGGGAACGCGCAAGCAGCGCGATGTTCTTATTCGATTACATGTT
>BGPR01055405.1:0-10026 GCA_013235015.1 Araneus ventricosus | reverse complement strand
TCATTGCTTCGTTCAGTTACATGTCCTTAGACCGCTGGTGTGAGAGAAAGTCATGCTCTAGCCCACTGTTGAAAGTCTTTCTTCGTGTTAGGTAAAATGTATCTCTCTGTCAGCACTTTTGTGGTGCTCTATTAATGCCTAGGTAGAAAGTTGATGGAAAGAGGTGGAATGATGTTTTCGGAAGTTTAAAGCAATATTGGTCCGAATTTTTCCGTTGACATATTACAAAAAAAAATTCTTTTGTTGAATTCATTAAGTTTCAAAATTTTAAAATTTATATGGTGTTGCAAAATTTTTTTAGATCTTTTATCCTCTTGTGCTTCCGCCAGAACATGTAATCTAAAGGTGATGAAAAATGAATATTATCTGTTCTAGTATCTCTGCGACGATATTGTCTTCCAGCAATAAACAGTATATTTGTTGAAAATTGCGGGATGAAATTTAAATGACAGAAACTGCCTTAGTGGCTTTTCTAAAACTGGTGGGAAGGCAAATGTCGGCAGTTTGTGATCTGCATGAGTCCTTCTAAGAATATATAGCGTCAAATCTAGGAGAATATATTTGGGGAAGTGCCTTACTGCAAGAAGGGATGGCAAGTAACTTTCTATCGTTTGCACTATGCTTCCTTTCAATTTGGTTAGTGATCTAGAATAGAAGAGCTTCGAGTTGTTACTTACATTCACTTCTTGTTAGGAGCAGCTCACTGATGTATCCGATACGCAGTTACTAATCACAAAGTTGCATCAGGAACAGGATGAGCTAAAATGAAACTTTTATATGAAGCTACTTTTATTTGTGTGAAGGAGGCATTTGACTTTTCTGCCTAGAGGTGAAATTCCGTACTGTTGGCTTCTTATAGCTTCAGAAGTTTTGATAGTTTCTGTTGGCTTTTGCACAATCAGGGATATAGCGGTGATAGAAAATGATCATTCCCACAAGAATCAAATGAAATCAGTAGCTGATTACGGCCCAGGAAAATTTCTAATCATTCTACTTTTTTTTAACTTGGTTTTGAGTCCAACTGAAATTTCGTATCTCAAAATTTTTATTTTTTAGGAAACCAAAACAATTTTTGATTGATTTAATACAGAATCCATTCTTCTATATCCTTTCAAAAAGTGTTTTCAGATGAAGATTTGTGTGTTCATCAAAGAAAGAAGAAACAAGAATATCATCCAGGTAGCAAAATGAAATCTAGCCCCATGAGAACTGCGTTCATGAATCGTTGGAAAGTCTGCGCGGCATTTTCTTGGCCCATAAACCAAATGTAGGAAATTCAAATGGTCAAATGGCGTTCTTGGGTTGTTTTGGGTATGTCAGCTTCATGGACAGAATTTGTTGATATCAAAGAACTCAATCGATGGATGAGAATATTTTTGCGTCGTGTAAGATATGGCTTGCAATCTATAAGAAAAAGATATTGGATATCTATCAAGGATTGTAACCATTGAGAGCTCTATAGTCACCTCAAGGTCCTCAGTCTCCAGACTACTTTAACACAGATGTAAGGAACTCGTCCATCTACTTTTGAATGGCCTGCAAAAGGTCTTGTACCATGAATTCAAATTCTTTTCGGGGTGCTTTCATTTTCTCGGGAAGGAAGTTTCGTGTCTTCATGGCTCAGGTGGATATGTTTCACTGAGACATATGCAGTGGCTCCAACAGTGTTCGTACACTTACGATTTTCCAATGAAATGGGCTATATCCATTGAAATAAAATAAATATTTCCAGAATAGGTATTTAATAATAAGATCGTATCTATTCTTCACAAAACTACATGAAATATTTTTAAAACATAAAGTAATTATTTTTTTAGAAATCAATCAAAAAGAGTAACAAACCTTTATCTCACAAAAGTCTTCGTACACTTTAAAAAATCTCTACACAGTAATAAATATTCCTAATTTCTTAAAATTAATATTTAATAGGATATGCTTTAGCTTCCACAGCAACTTTTAACGTTTTGAAGAGACTTTACTAGTTTTTTTTTTTTTGTAATTTCTGCATCAATGTTCATCCATTCTTCCATCATTACTGTTTTTGGATTGGCACTGTTTTAATGCTCATGTTTTCGTACTCTAACCTCAGTTCTCTACAAATATACTCTATTGGGTTCAAATATAGCGAATGAGATGGTGTTTCGAATTAATTTTGTGGACAATTATAGAGACACCAAGCGAACGTTGAGAAGCCGTCTGTAAGATCTATCTATTTATCCTATCTATTTATTTATCTTTAAGATCTATCTTATCATTATCTTGATTTTAAAAAAAAAAGTTGTTTCCAATACCCAATTTGGGCTGATAATTTTAAATGGTCTCTTAGTATTGCAAATAAAGAGCATGTTCATTATTCCATCAATAAATACAAATTACTGTCGTGATGCTTGTGCTTTTAACACAAAAGGACACCTCACCTCGCCATAACTATTTCTAACTAAGTTCTTGGGATTAAGTTCCTCATTTTCTTCTCAATGCCATTATGCGTCCATCAGGAACAAAATGTTAGAATTTGCTTTCATCTGCAAAATAAGACATTATTCCAATCGTTCAGGTTTATTTTAACATTGATTTCGAGAAGGGAAAACCCTAAACTTTCTGTTTCCTTTTTCATAAAAATTTTCTACTGACGGTGCCATTTAATTCAGTAAGTTATAGAACTCAATGAACAGTTCAGGTGAAATTTATAAGTGAGCATTTTCAGTAAATTCTGCGAAACTTTTAAAGCACTCAAACGTGGGTTTTACAAATTTTCTAATTATAATCTCTTATCAGATTTTGTTAACTTTGCCGGTCGAACTTTTTCTTGTTTTCCATCTTGATTTTCCTTCTTTAAACATTTATCACATACTGCACTGTAGAATGGATAATTAACTATTGGGTACCGAACTGATTTACCACTACTAGTATAATAAATTTTCGACTGCTGGTTATTTATTTCTTTATGACTACGAGCCATTTTAAATAATAAATAGAATATTACGGTGTGTAAAATAAAAAATTAAAGCCAAACGATTTTTTTAAATGCCACCACAATGCAAAAAATAGAATAAACGACAGGCAATAATAGTAATTTATAGTTTTGTACGATTTGAATTCACATCATGTAAATCACTGTACGTTTGAATTCACATCGCCTTAAATCTTGTACGATTTGAATTCATCGCCTTAAATCACTGTACGATTTGAATTCTCATCGCCTTCTAAATCTTTCATGTAATTCGCTTCATCATATGCGTCACTGTACGTTTGAATTCTCATCGCCTTAAATCACTGCGTAGATTCGCTTCACATCGCCTTAAATCAGGCAACAGGTTTATACACTGCAAAGCATAGGAATTAAAACAAACCACAATCTGGAAAGCAAGAAAATTAAAACACCTAAACGCACGATTTTGGCTCGGGCGGACTAACTCTAGCCGGATCTGTATTATCCGCGCGTTCTAACTCACAAAACTGAACTATACTCTCCGCGTACTAACTCACAGCCTAGACTCACCGCGAGACACGAAAGACCTCAGCGCAGGGGAGATCAAGGCAAAGTACTTAGCTGAAAAAGCAGTTGAACAAGCAGAAATTCAAAATCCAGGCTGCCAGTCAAACTGAGATGAAAACCCATAAAAATGAGTGAATATAGAGAAACGTTGTTAACTCAATTGGTTTAATCGCGAAAATCAATTTGAGCTAACAATGTTTTTATTAAGATCACCCAGCGAGTTCTATCCTTGCTCAAAACCCTGGAACACTCCCTCGATTTGAATTCACATCGCCTTAAATCACTACATGATATCGCTTCCATCACCTTAAATAACAACGCTATGAGTCCTCTCAGCGGAGGCAAAACAGAAAGCTTTAAGATGTGAAACGTAAAGTGAGTGAGGCAGAAAATTAGTGAGGTTTGTCACGCATTTCCAAGGTCGCCCATGAGGCATGCGGATCTGACAGCTAGTTTTTTTATTATATAACCGCCAACGGTTTTTTCCATTAGGTGATTTTATTAACAGCAATCATGAGTACTATTTTAAAAAAGGAGGCAAAAGCCTTTTTTAATAGCCTTTTACCATAGTTCGGCAGCATAATGGTCAAATTATGAGCTTTTGAGCCGCTAAACCAAACTCAAATTCAAATTAATATGGCAAAAGGTATTTTAATGAAAATTGTTTTTTTTTTACAGATATGCAGTGTGACTGTATTTTAGATGACAATGTACAAGAAACATTTTCAAATGAAAACTGTTAAGTGGTTAACAGAGGTTGTCTAAAACCAGATGCAAACACACCGATTTACTATGATTCGTCCTAATCACTCTCAAATGTTAGACACAGAAATACAAACAAGGCTAGCTGACACAAAGCAGCAACCTTCAACTGATTAGTGTTTACGTCTTTCGTGTCTTTGATTTCACAAGAAAATATACTAAAGCTGTATTGGTAGTTATTTAAATTCCTCGCCCTCCGAGACGTTTGAGGTGTGAGTTGAATACCGTCATACGTACATAGTTAACAAATGGTGTGCGGGAAAAAAAACAAAATAACTATAGCTGTATGCCACACATAGTATAAACAAACTTACGAGTTCCTCTAGCCAACGCCGAATAAAAAAAAACATGACCTGAGGGAAATTCGAAACGGAAGACATGAAGATAAAAACGACTACTAAACACTGCGCACAAATCACAATTATTAGACATATCGACAAACTTTTCACAGCATATCAAACATTTATTATTTTTTTTATCCTCCCACGAGATTGAACATTTTAAGCTTTGAAGAGAAAATGTGATAAAACACTAAAAAACAAATCAAACAAGATGAAGACATTTAGTAATGTAGAAGATATAGATATGTTTTTTTTTTAACTGATTCAATCCGAGAAAAGAGTTTTGAAAGTTTAAAAGTAAGAGAATTTAAAGTCAATATACAAAACACACATACGATAAAATAATATATATATATATATATATATATATATATATATATATATATATATATATATATATATATAAAAAAAAAACAACTGAAGAAGCAAAAGCATAGGAATAGGAGATAAAATAGAATTATATTAAATTATCTTTATGACCATAAGAAATGTATGTATACCCATCTCTCATAAACAATTTTTTATCGTAATAGGCAGTAAAAGACACTTTATTTTGAGCAACAGTTTCCAAAATATGTTTTTCTGAAAAGAATGCAACCATATGTCGTAGTTTGATTCTTCCATTAAACGGATCTATAGTCGCATATGCGTGATGTTAGCCAGTATCTTGATCAACGCCTTTGCTGTCTTTTTTCATTTCATTCTCATACTAGAATTGAATACATTTATGGTTTTATACCAATAAATTCGCGAATAGGTTGGCAAAATTCGTTTTTCAATGTTAAAACTTCCCCGATTGTTTCATCAAACAAAAAATGATCTACGGAAAATTACTTAAATCAAAACATGAGCAAATGTATCTCGAAGGTCAAAATATACATCATAGATATGTATATGCAAAAGCTGTGAATCTGTGTCTGTGTATAACAGATCAAGAACTCTTGTAAAAGGATTTGAAATAGTATAATATAGATCGTACATCCTAAGTTTGAGTAACCAAAACACAAAAACCGATGTATATTGGTTTATCAAATACAAATTCAGCACTCAATTTAAATAATGAGAATTCTCGTTATGGGTTCAAAATAAATTCAAACAAGGCTGGAAAGAAGCTTTTTTGATTGTGTCCTGCGTTAGACTCCTCATTAATTCTTTCCGAACATTTTGCATCTTTCCCGAAAAATGCATCCAATTTCTTAAAGAATAATTTTCAGTTACTACCACTTTCTTACGTTTTTGGTTGTTGAAATCTATATATCCTAACCACGGTTTTGGGAGAAACAGAATCTTAGTTTTACTAGCACCAAACCCTGTTGAAGTAAAACGCAAATTTAAATATGCATTTCAAAAATTTTTTATTAAAAAAATTAGGCGAAACTTTCTTACGACGGTAAAGTGTTTTGAACTATTGATAGCATAAACGCTTGGAATAAGGTGAATGGAGATCGTAGTAATATTTAAATGCTCTGGCATAGGCAAATCATTGTGATCGTCGTGGAAGGGAATTTCCAAATCAACGCATCAAGTATGAGCCTGAGGCGAATCAGGTGTTGTTCCAAATATATCAAAGCTTTAGTTCATCGGGTGTCATCAACAAAATTGGCGTAGCAAGCATACTCAGCTTAACCATAGAAGATTAACACAGTCTAAGGCTAAAATATGGCTATAGCTTAGAGCTATCAACTATCAGACATGTAGGGTTATAGCCTTGCATATCGTTTTCCACTAAACAAATTCCACCTCTCATCTGGTTTTCGAAAAATAAATAATCATTAACACGCTAGAAAGTAACTGTAGTTCTATTTTACATTTTTTGAGTCCTGCCATCAAATGTATAGTTCGCTAAGTGATATATAGTGAACAGGATCATTTCGTAGTGATCTAAACTTAATTTTCGAAGTTAATTTGAAAGCAAAGCAACTCCACCTTAGGACTTTTCAAATATTCAACATCTAGCACATGCAATTATGCTCTATTTAGCATGCGAATAAATCGTATATGATATGTTTTGAGTTAGCACATTAAAAAATTTATCCTTGGAAGGAAAAGTTGTAGCATCCAATTTTGAAATATCGTCCAAAAAAGAGTAGGGGAAAACACCTTTGCGTTTAAGCAAATTACGGTTTTCATTATCTGCAAAAAATGTGTTAAAAATTTTAAAGGAATGTTTCGAAATGTTTAAATTATGAACTAAAGTGTCCAACGAAGCGTCTAAGAATTGATATGAGTCGAGAAATTTCAAGTGATCGAGAGTGAACATAGTAAACCTTTCCATGTTTATTGGTATGATAGTAATGTCTCTGGCGATATTCATTGGCATGTATTTTAATAAAATATGTGTGTCATAATTACGCGAATTATGAATGACAACAGGAATGAAAAAAGTTTTTTTATGTAACAAGTTGCAAAGCTGATGAGCCAACCCAATTACGTGGTCGGAATCATGAGAATGATGTCGCACTCGAATGGAATTTACATCAAAAAATTCACGGCAAAACACACACCGATATTCACTGTAAGAAGTGGTATCATTAACTACAATTTTACTGACTCGTTTCATATCATCAATGAGCTTGCTAGTAAATGCCATGAGCTCAGAAAAAAATTTCTCAATTACTTTTTCTCCAGCATAATAGGAATGATATATTAAATCACTTTCATTAGCCACGATTATAAAAGCATAGCTTACAGGAATATGTTTTTCGATAGGTGATGTGAAAGATCTACTCGAATCAGGGCGGGTGGTTGATATTTTCGACAACAAACATTCAAAGTCAGCATATACCACATAGCGGTGTTCTACACATTTATTAAAATGTTTGAATTTAAGTGTTAAATCAGAAGGCATTGATAACCGTTGTGGTTTGTTGTGTAGACAGAGCTGTTGATGCAACTCCAAAGTTATTTTTCGCTTGAAGCCGCTCAAGCAATTAACGCAGAAATGATTTTCATTTGTTTTTTGCCGTAACAATTTATTGAAATTCCTGATCGGAAAATAGTGATCGTCATAGAGGAATAAGTTGACTTCGCGCTGATTTGGTTTGCCACCAATATACATCGGGTACACGAGATTGTCAGCATAACCGAATATGTTAATTCTAAGATTGTTGGCATTTTCGAAAGATTTCACATTTGCAAGTGTTACAGGGAAATTGAGCATAGAGTAATTTATCGAATTCAGAAATGGTTTGTATTTCGACACTCTGTGAGCGTTTTCACGTTGGGGGAAAAGCGTTGCTAAAACGGCGTAAAGAAAACATTCATTATTAGAACAATGCAGATTTAGTAAAGCGCGTTTGTTTTTTAGATTCGAAGGGAGTTTCGCATTTGAACACCCTCCCCCTATTTCCCGAAAGTTACCCTCATGTACATCAAGGAATTCCACTTCATTCAAAACCCAACCACTACCGTTGCGGATGAAGGCATCTATTGAATTCTGAATTTTGGTAAACGCTCGATCGATGTGCGGTATAATTTGTGAAATCGCCAAAAGTCTAGATGCATCGCTGCAAAAATAAAAACTCTGGTGTAAAATGTCCTCATCAACAATTTTTCGAAAAATTATGCTGAAGCATAATATAAATCGCAATCGTAAGACAGGTCCCCCGGCTCTGCTCAAGAGATCATGAAGAGCGGTGCGACTTCTATCGAAAATGCTCTCCAAATCAAAAGAATGAATTTCTGCTCGCCAACTTTGTACCGCACCGCGAAACGATGAATTAAATCTTGTAAAGATCATTGTGATTGTTTCCCGTAAGTTAGAAAAAATTTAAACATGGGCACTTTTTCGACAGTTAAGCTGACTTAGGAATACACTCAAATCGAGGGGGGGAAAGTTTGGATATCTCCCTACTCCTATCGAATAGAATTACATCTTTTTCAGGTGTTCCTGAATGTGTGCAATCCCCTCTAGAAGAACGGGAATTTGGTCAACGTGAAAGTTGAAGCGATTTTTAATCTCGCTTTTCTCGTTGGTCTTGATGAAGCCCAGATACAAGGACTTTCTGAAATCCTTCAGCTCCAGGCATACGCCTTTGCCTATATACACTGAATAGGGAGTTGCTAATTTACTCGATGTGGCAGCATCGCTCTCCTTTGATAAATCGAGGTGGAACTTGCGTTTTTTCGTGTTGGAGGAATCAAAGCTATCTGGAAAATTTTAAAATGAAAACTAATGAAGCAAGTAGAGAGAAAGCTCTGACCGAAATGTATCTAAGCGAGGGGGGGAAAAATACAAATTCCACTCACCATTTTCCATTGCTGTTGTCTGTAGAAACCAAGATGCACGGGCACAAGTAATCCAGAGGGACGTGCACACACTTCAGGAAACGGACTAGACAAATGTTTTAGGTTCGGCCTTCAACTTGACATTTTATACTCGAAATGAAGGACAAATTTTTAACAACGCAGTTATTTTTGCAAATCTGACTACGCACATGATTCATAAACACCTATTATCTAAGAAGAAAATCTAGCTGCGTATATTATTCAAAAACAACTCTAATGTAAGACACAAATCATATTGCGTATATTATTCATAAACAATTCTTATATAAAACAGAAAAATATCAGGTGAGGTCCTACACGTGTAACTTTGAAGGTTCCAAATTAAAGAAAAACATCTCTCGCATGTAATATGGCGCAATAGCATTGCAACATGCATAATGAAGACACGACTCGAAAGAAAACGAACACAATTTGTACAGGGGGAATTATTTTTTTTTATTCAAGGGGTTATACCAATATTATTACATAGAGCGCTACAAACATTTTTATGCTTTCAATACATGAAAGTTACCAGTTTTACCGTAGACATTGCATTCTCTTCGTTACAGAACAATATTTTTACGTAGAGTGTTACAATCAGATTTCTTGCTTATAATACAATACATAGGAGTTGTCGTTTACATTGTCGAAATAACATTGTTACAGAATATTCGTTTTGCACATTTAGTTACTGTCTTTGAGTTATGATATGACGATGTACAGTTCCATATTATGCTGTACAATCAAATACTTGTCTGTAGACTGCAGGATTGTGTAGCTCGCGCACAATTTCAGAATTGTTCAAAATCTTAAAATAGGCTATTTTCATTTTACAGTCGGAATCCGCTGTGTCCATTGAATAGGAAGTAGCAGCTTGTACACAAGAGATCATATTTTCGTACAGAGAATCAGTGAAACAATGGATCGCATAAGCGTTGGAAGGACCAGCACGCTTTAGGTACATGAAACCATATCTCGGGTCGGGAGTCATTGCTATTCGGTCAATTACTGGAAGCAGTATTGAGAATTCCACAGTTTTTTCTCCTCTTTTATACATTCTGTATTGTTGTGTTGAGTACGTTTACTTATCTCACTGATATAATTAAATTAAATCTTTCACCAAAACACTATCTAAACACAGGTTCAATATAAAATATCAAT
>BGPR01055398.1:0-10027 GCA_013235015.1 Araneus ventricosus | reverse complement strand
CGATATTCTTTATCCTTTATTCTCACATCCTCGTATTTCAGCTCCATATATTTTTATAATCTTTGAACAACGAGTTATCCAAAATCGAGCTTCTTTTCTAATGTCTGCTGGAATTATGATGAATAAATTTAAAATGCATATTAAGCATTTATTCTCGAAATATTTAGTTTCCTAATTCTTTTTGAAGATTTACTTTGAGACGTCTTTAATCTTTCCTTTTGAAATGGCGCTTCTCCGGAGAAGAATGATCTTTCGCTAGTGTTATTGCACGTTTACGGCTATGGCCCGGCCTTTTATAAGCATCTGCAGTTGCGCCTTGAGACACATGAAAGAAATCTTCCATTTGTCTAATGCACCCTTTTGTAATTTTTCTACAAGCTGTTCAGTCTGATGAATCAGATCGTTAAAACATTACTAGAAGAATTTATGCAGAAGTTTTCCAACAAACCTATTGTTGATTAAAGCAAACAGCATAATAGGCGTTTCCTGGTCTGTAGTCGGTGTTCTAGAAGTTTAAAAATTACCTTTATGACGTCATTAATGCTGCTTTGCTTAAAAATTCTTCTTCTTCCATTTTTTTTCAAGCGCTTCATACAAAATAAGTAGATTAAACTTAGATTTTACTATAATGTTGTTTACAATGTAATGTTTACAATAATGTTGCGAAAACAAGTTGTTTTCGTTTATTTTTTTATTATTTATTTATTTATTTTGCAATGTAAAAATTTTTTTTCATTCTTTCCCATGAAGGAATTGGAGTTAGTTTTCAGAAATAAAATACATCGTGTGAATATAATGGTTGGGTGATTTTGTTTGAGATAGTTGAAACGGATACGAACATCCATTGTTCAAAGTTCATTCTGCAAAGCTTATTATTATTCGGGACTGAAAAAAGATGCCACAACTTTGAATCATATCTCACACAATACTTTTTAAATCCATTGAGAATATGTTAATTTATTTTTCTAATGCAGTATTATATGACTAACTTAATTTACTTTTTCAATGAATGAATGTGTGTGTCATTTTTGAAAATTTTTGAATGCTTTCGTTTCAGAAATATTTCAGTACTTTGGCATGGATGTTTCAATTTAAATCTCAATGAAATACTCTTAGCTTGGTGAATAAGACAAGATTCAGATTATTCTTAGATTCAGTGTCAGACAAGTTCTTAGATTTTTCAAAATAGATTCTTTGCATGCATTGTTGCATTACCATGAAGGAACCAATTTACTGGGGGTTTTTAATTCGTAATAGATTTTATAAAAATTCATAAAGATATATCGAAAAATAAAATCTAAAATGCTAATAAATGTTTTAATCTCCTTTGCGTTATTAAAATATGTATCTGTAGAATCAAATTTTGAAATATAAGTAACTTAATTAATAATTTTTATCTCAACTCAGCTTTTCAAATTATGAAAAGGAAAATAAAACTTATATCGTGCCATATTAATTTTTCAAAATATTATTATGTTTTTCTTTTAATAATTTTCAAATTAATATTTTATTCTACATAAGAAAGCAATTTTTTAACTCTAGGAAAACGACAAAGCTTATTTTAAAAAATTGCCTAACTTTTAATTATGATTATTAAAGCAACAATTTATAAATACGAATTCTGAGTGAAATAGAGAAAATGTTTCTTACTCCATTAAGGAGTCCTTTTAAATATTATTTCGAATTTATATATTAAAGACATTTTTTTCTTTCCACATCTACCTTAATTGCCTTTTTCTTCTTTTTTCAGCAATTCTCTAAAAACATTTGCCTGATACTTAAAAGTATTCTAAGCTCCTAAGTAGTACGAAGAAGTAGTTAAAGTAAGTAGTTTGAAAATAAATTAAACTAAAATCACTTTTTACGTCTTTTCCAAATTACTTCGTGTCCTTTTAAAGTCTCTGCATATTATCCATAAATTGGTTTCGTACCAGTGGTAAATAGTCAAAATAATGTTATTTTTGGATACTTATCTAGATAGTTCTAATGGACATTCATCAGCATTATATGTATGCAAGATCATTTTTCATTGTACTTTAATAAGTAGCATCTTTATTATAGAAGTAAATAAAAAAAGTCGATGAAAGGTCGCTTCTGCCTTTAAAAATACGATAATTGATGCTTTCGACATTTTAAACTATTTCACAAACAGACGGAAAATATTGAATATCAAAACTCATATCCCTAAAACAAGAGTTTTAAAACAGGATGAATGCACTATTTTTTAACCACGATTCAATAGGTGATTGTAACATTATGGGGTGTCGAAAGCACAGAAACAAGCCAGAATAACATAGGAATATATAACCGGAAACACCACCCGTGTGCGCGCTACAAGATAAGCCAAATGATAAGACAAGATAAGCCAAGACAAAAACGAGTTGAAACTCTTTATTTGGCGATGCTTTACAATAGGATAGGAAGTAAACTCAACCAATTATACAACAACTGCTCCAAATTCTAACCATTCAGTTAGGCATGCTTCAAATCAGATATCCGGTATTTCGCAGACATTTACAAAGGTGATGGAGATACTTGCTACGAGGACGGCATGCCCGCCTCTTCAGAATTCGTTCACTCTTGCATGTTCTCCATACGCAGTCGAAAATTTGAATGAAGAGCTCTCGGACAAGATATTTTACGGTATTTCCACAATGTTGTTATGATATTCTGAATGCTGCACAACATCTTAAATATATCGTATGAATATTGTAGAGCAGCTTGTGCTAATAGGGCTGAAATTCAATTACAACACTTTCGAACAGAATCCTCTAACTATACCGGTTGGCATTTCCTGTAATATTTTCCTCTGTGATTTTGGTTTGTTTTAGTGTTTTTTACATCTCTCAACAATTTCTACTTTGAATTTTGAATCATACTGTATAGAAATGATGAATTACATGCGCTGTATATTCTTATCTGATATTGTTACAAAACTGTAATGTCGCTTTCCCTGTCGTGTTAGTCCTGTGGTTGGAAAGAAACATTTACAGGGATTTTTATCGTATGCCGGGGGAATGGAAACCAATGACCCCAGATCTTGGCGACTTTGGGGACAAAATGAAGGTTCCAGAAAATTTCAGAATTGGGTTCTATCTCTCATAGGAACCGATATCTGGATTTTTCTAGTAAAGTCCATGCTACCTCACGCTCCGTTGGGACAGTTATAAATACCATGAGGCTCAAAGGAGAAAGGAAACATCATTAGATGTTGTTCGCATTGAGAGTTGGTCAGTTGTTAGACGCTGAGAGCTATTGTTCGTGCTATTACTGTTATTACTAGTGTTTTACTGTCTGCTTATGTTGCCAATTAGTGCAATTAGTGTTCTTTTCGTCATACCTCTGCTTCGCGTTTCTGGAATATTCGTTAAATAAAGCGTCATTCTCCATTATCCTGCTTGTTGGGCTGCTATCATCGTGCGACCACTGGGCGATTTTTGCAACAGTATTACTCGTTCCTAGCTAAAGTGATTGCTATAAAATGAACTAACAAGACTACACCAGAAATAATCTCTTTCTCTTAATTTTTATAATCCCCTTCCCCAAAGCGTTTCTCTTTGAGATTTGTTACAATTTTTTTGAAATAAAGCAACATCCTCTCCCCAAAATTTAATATTAAAATAATTATTAATAAAATTTAAAAAAATAAATAACTTTTCATTTTTGTACGATAAAGTAGTTTTTGTAATCTAAAATATGGAAGGTGTTACGTCATGGCTAGCAAGCGCGCCCTGTAGCGCCACCTGTAAAATATTGAAATGATGTAAGAGTCTAATGCTGTATCCCGACAACAGCTGATGCACGAAACGAAACTGAATAAAAAGGCTTAGCATTACAAGAAAAATTTGACTTTCATCTAAATCCTATTTACAGTCCTAATTTACGACGGAAACAGAAGGATCATAACAAAAATCCAAAAAATGTGAAACACTAATAAAAATTGGAATTTTAATCATGTTTAAAATATATCTTAAATTTTATCTTTATCTAAATATCTTAAAATGAGTGTTTAGAATTTTTTTTCTTGATACTCATTGTGGCTCTATTTCCTTATTTATTCCGCTTCAGCAGCTTCTTCTCGAACTTTTAACTCCTATTTTGAACTCCAAGTTCTAGTAAAAAGTCATTTTTCACTTTTTGGTACACTAATGAAATTGCGTTTTTGAATATTTTTATTTAATTAATAATTGTTTTCTAATTTTTATTCTTTTTTTATTACACATAATTCTTTATCATAATTATTATTGAATTTTAAAATTAGATTTTTCTCAAATTCCCTGCCAGATTGCGCTTCTCAATTTTGATTTAAAATTAGCTAATTAATTGATAATTAGGTTAAAAAATATTAAAATTTTGTATTGTCCTGTCATCGCCACCATTGAACAAAATTTCAGAACTCTAACATATCAGGAAATGAGTGAAAAATCTATTACGAAACTCCTTCTTTATACTCAAGAAAGAAATTAAATTAATTAAAAGCACCTAATAAATATTAATTTAATACATAAAGTTAATTGACTGCACATATTACACAAAACTGAGATGTTCTTTGAAATATGAGATGTTGAAGTCAAAAGTAGCTGGAATTAAAATGATCTCAGTATTTAAGTCAAAAGCTAAGGACACTTTTAAAAAAAGAATCATTCAACTATAATATGCAGGATGCCCCCTTAAATAAGGGCCACCCCCTTAATTTCAGAACGTCGGCAGCTATATCCATGAAAGTACTGTCTGGGTATACTAAAACGTCTGTGCGCTATATGATGAGATGACTTACAGCGCCACTTGGTGGCAAACTCCAGAGTTTGAGCTTCTATTTCGAACACGGTACAAAATATAGTCCAGTCATTAGGTAGTTTTAAAACAAATTCTGATGCAGTCGTAATTTTTTGCTTCTTTATGTTTTTTAGGATGCTGATTACGAATCTGAGGTCTGCCACAATATTTTTGTTGGAATTTTGGTTATAGCCAAAAAACATTTAAAAAAATGGATTTTTCCTCAGTTTTTGCTTATAACTCAAAAACTATCAACTTTTGTATAGCATCATTACATATCAAAATAATCAGCACAAATTTTCCTACAATTTATATCTGTACTATTTTTTTTTCGTTACGCGTACCGTTTAGGCGCTGTAAGTGGTTGAAGTTTGGTAAAATGTCGATTGCAAATTTGTAGAGCGGTATCGATTTAGTACAAAAAGACTCCTTGTGCACATTAATCTGAATAAGAGAACGCTTGAGATGCACATTTGTTTGTTCGCATTTTCCGAAATTGTGATGTCACAACGTATGGATAAAAGGAGAAAATGCTATTTTTTCGAGAAAATAACAACCCCATTATACTTTTCTCTCTGAGATTAACTTAAACAGCAGATGTATGTGACCTTTCCGTCAACACTGCGGGACTTTCGATGACGCATTACCGTTTCTTGTGCAAATCCACCAAATATATGCCGAAACATGTGCAAAGAAAAATTCAAACAAAGACTCAAATCTGCATTGCAGATGACGGAGAGCACTTTGAATACCGAAAATAAAGGTATCATGCGATAACTAATTGATTTTCTTTTTTATAACGCAACAGTTTTGAAAATCACGAACAATCAAATGTGCATTTTTAGTTTTTTTGTTCTTAGTATTAATATGTGTAAGGTGTCTTTTTGTTCTAAATGGATAACGCTCTATAGCTTTGTTATTGACATTTTTCCCTATTTTTGTATCGTTTTCGAGAGAGGAACGCTGACGCCAGAGTTTGCCACCAGATGGAGCTGTAATAGGTCTCATCGCATATCGCATAGATGTTTTACTATATCTAGACACTACTTTCATGACTATAGTTGCCGTCGTTCTGGAGATAAATGAGAATGTCTCTTATTTAAGTGGGCATCCTGTATGACATAGTTATATTTCATATTTCCGGTCTACCTTTCAATGTACTCAAGCTTAGAGTGAGATCAACTCTGCAGTTTCTGCTATTATCTTAGGTAAATTGTTTAATTCTATGGATAATTCATATGCTATAGATATGCATAAGAGATTTCAAGACTTTCTCTTACAAAATTTATAGGAACATTACTTTTATGTCAAATTAAAATTGATTATTTGCCTTTTTATTGATGCAAAACTGCTCTTTAAAAAATTTTATGATTTCGGAAAAAACACGTAGACGTGTTTACATTCATATAATCGAAATATCCATTTTCAGATAGAATAAATAGTTAAAATTTTTGCTGTAAACTATTTACCTGTAATATTTAAGGATAATTAAACTTAAATGATAATTTTTCGGTTGCTTCTAACTTCTGAATGGAAACTGAAAAAATTAGGATTAAAAATTCTTGCTGTCATAAAGAACCGACTGCCAGACTGAACAATATATTAATTTTCAAAAGAAACACACTTTTTTATTCCATTGTATTCATAGGTACTTAAATAGAAAAATACAAATATATTTTAGATACATTGCACATAATTCTTAGATTCAGAATTCTTGTTTTTTTGTAATTTTTTAATATATTTATTATTATTTTAGTTTCACGTTGTTTAACCAAATGTAAATCTGCAGAAAAACTTAAACAAAAGAAAGTGGGAATGGAAATTCTGGAAACAAATGGGGAACGAGGCAAACAAAAAATAATATTGAAAAATGTAATTTTCGAGGAAACGGAAGCCAAGCATCAAAATCCCATTAGAACGCAGTTGTTCTGTTTTAAGGTGATGTTATAAACAGAATCCTTTACTTTAAGGTTACTTTACTTTCAAAATAATTCATGGTAATTTAGTTTTATTTAGTAAACTAATTTTAGGATGTTCTTAAATATATTTTATAAGTAACTAGCAATACACGCACTGCGTTGCCGGTGGAATCAGGGCTTAAACAAAATGAAAAAAATGCCCACAATGATACGAAAAAGTTTTGAAAATAAAATCGGGGCAAAAGAAACATATTACTGATTTCCCCGCTTATTTTTCTTTGCGATAATGACATTTTAACTGTTGGAAAACAGTACAGAGTACGTTAATCCGAAACAATATTAAAAAATTGCAACGTGAAATGATTATTATACAGCAGTCAAAATATGCGAGACAAATAAACACGTTAAAACACTGCCGAAAATAATAATCGAAGTCATTCAATTGAATGGTATGACGTATCCTGCGCTCTGCACCGTCAGCCAATGAAATTGAAACAATGCATGTTGGGAAGACTCCAGAGAAACTTCCGCTCGAGAATGCTCGCTAGAGAAAATTCTCTTTGAACTGAAGGAAAAAATTGATTTAAAAAACGGGAAAAGCTATTTTTACCGTTCTAGTTTTAAATCTGACAGAAACGTTCCAATCATAATCTGAAAAAAATTAAAATGATAGCGATATTAAAACGTCGGATGCGAGAATTTTAAGAAATCTGAACTGAAAATTATCATAAAAGTGACTATTTTTCAAAAATTTCTCAAAATTTAGTAAATTACGTTAGATGTACGAAACAAACTTCATTAGAACGGAAATCTATTGCTCTTTCCGCTGGTGTATCTGTTTTTCTCGTGCAAGTATTCAAAATCATAGTATTGAGAAATTAGTGCTAAAAATCACTCAAAACATTAAATAAAAAAATTTCTAGAATAAATTTCAAAATTCCGGATTCGAGGTGCATTCAGTCACCATTACAACTACCCGTGTGCCAAATTCCATGGCTGTAAGTGCGACATATTTGTCTGGACATCGCGGACACACACACACAAACATTGCCTTTTATAAGTATAAGATACGAGTCTAAATATAGATTGTTTTATTTCAACAAAACTGAATATATAAAAATTTGCTTTAGGCACGCTTTTTAAAAATCGTGACATGGGTTTCTACTTTGAGAGATATTGCATACATTTTTTGGGGCAACTAGTAATTTCTTAGTTAAACTCAACAAACATAAACTGATAGTTGAATGCACTATTTATTCTAATAAGGAATCAATCGTCACAGTCAAGGGAAAATGTCATAGTGAATATCATCTATTAACATCCATCGTACTGCATTGTGTCATAATCCTATGAAAAGTTATTGTAAGCTGAATTATGAATTCAAAAATTAAATGGAGTCCATTCGTGTGACGTCACAATCACGCAGGAAACATCACTACTGTGAGGTCTCCCCTTTGCTCTGTTTTCCCACAAGAACGGACCACCTACGAACTCCCTAAGGCACCGAAGAGAAAAGAGCGCGATGTTATCCAGGGTCATAAAACCAACCCCGTTTACGTAACCCGGTGGGGTTGAAGGGACCTCACCGAGTTGGGCCGTTGGGAGCCCTCCCAAGTTGAGCCGACAAAGAAACAGTTACGTTTTGACCCTTTCCAATGATGAGCCTGGAAGGAAAGCGAATGCTTGTGGTTGGAGGATGTGGTCAGCAGCCGGACAAATCACTGAGATTGAATTTTTCGGCCACTCCTTTGAGAGCTGGAAGTGAGGATTTAAGAAGTGAAGACGGGAAGAGAGGGAGAGTTGAAACCCATTGACTGAACTTTATCAGTTCCTGAATCGATTTCCTATCGATTGTTTACGAGTGACTTACCCTGATAACTGCGATTAAGTCCAGTTACGAACATTTTGACTCTCGCGATCTCATCCGGGACTTTTACAAATCTCTTGAATGTGTAATCCATGTGTAAATTTATTGTACATATGCCATTACTCAAGAAACATAATTAAATTTTGATATGCTGTATTGCTGTGTCTTGTTGATCTCTGATCGGACCCCTGCATCACTGGGCTAAGATCTTACACTGCGTATGTCAACGCAACATGGACTTCAGAATTAACTTTGCGACACACGAGACCTGCAAGGTGACAACTGACTATGGTTTCTTTTCCGGGAACCCGTGTTCCCGGGAAATCTTAAGATTTTCATACTTTTTGTATTCCCAGGAATTATACAAATATTTGGTTATCATGAATAGTTTGTTGGCAATGCTTGAAAGATTTTTAGAGATAAAATCAACAATTTCAAAAGCATTAATTGATATTAAAGAACAGCAAATTTTGATTAATGTAGAATTTGAAACTCTGACTGCAATTGTCGCAGGCATGAAACCAATTAAATTTGGCATAGAAAAACTATGCAGTCGAAACACGACTTTTCGAAACACAGGGTGTTTGCTTTCATTATTGGAGAGTTGAACCAACAAGATTCAGAATTTGTTAAGAATTTGAAATGTTCCCCAGTCCAAAGATTTAGTGAGAGATGCAATGTTAATTTAGTTGGATTAATGCAGTATCTAAATTTTGGAAGAAACTATGATGCTTCTGCAGTTAATGTTGATCTTTTACTTTTACCAAATAAAAATTCTTTGATTCAACAAGCTAAAATAATTATGACAAGGCTTGCGAGGAAGACGAATCACTGTCCAACTCTCTGCACTATGAAGAAGATAGCCCGGAAACTTTGGAAGAGAAAACTTAAACGTTGTACGAAAATTTAGAAAAAGGGATCCATCCACTCACAAAGACAAAGGTCCTACGTTATTCAACTAGCAATAGTTCTAGCTTGAGCAAGATAGTGAAGCAACAATTGCAGTAATTTGATCATCAAATATAAAACTGGGTGAGGCAGTGAAAATAATTCCTCCAAAAATCAGCTGAAGCTGAGCGGACATTTTGTGCTGTCGGGTTGATCGTAACAAAGTTAAGAACTAGGCTGAGTGATAAAAGCATAGATTGTTTATGCTTTCTTAAATCATACTTTAAAAATGAATAATAGATATATTTTATTTGTATTTTGTAGTTCAGTATACAGAGGAATATAAATATTGGAATTCTATGAATATCCTTATTTTGTTTAATTATTATTGATATAAATTAAAAATAATTAATTTGATAGATTTTTCAAATTTTGATGTATTCCCGGGAATGAGACTTTTATGTTCCCGAAAATTCCCGGGAAGGAAAAGAGGGCGGGAATTTAGAAACCCAAAAACTTACTTCATGAATTCAAACTGCATACATTATTAGAATAATGTTTGCTTACGTAATTATTT
>BGPR01055397.1:0-10027 GCA_013235015.1 Araneus ventricosus | reverse complement strand
GCGACTTATGCTGATAGCAGTCCAATTGGCGAAAATCCACGTAAGTATTAAATCTGTGTTAAAAAACCTAATTTAATTAATTAGTTGATTTGGTTTTTAAGCGCATTTGACATAAGAGAAGAATTTCTTTAAAAACGGAAAAATTATTTATTGTTTTTATGTTATTTGTATATGAGAGCAATTCGGTCTTGATATTGTTCTTTTTATTTGACTTTAGTTGGATTAAGTTGGTAGCAGTCTAGTTGACAACAATTCATGTAATTGCTTAATTTATGTCTTAAAAATTACTTGATTGATAAGTTGATTTTATTTAACAGAAAATTTTTAAATCGCGAGCTGTTGAAGTCCAGATTGAAAAAGAGGAACATCTGAAGAGCGTTTTATTTGATAAGATTAAAATCTTCGGCTTAGCAAATTTTTCAACAAAATTTGTTTCAAGCATCTTTAAATCAAATATTAAGTAAGTGCGATGTGAGAAAAAAAAAATATTATAAATAATAGAATATAAAGCAAAAATTGAAAACTTTGTTTTATTCAAGTATTTTAAGCTAAAAAGCTAAAGCGGGCCAAATATGTATTTAAGTTTACTCTTGCAGCACAAAATAAAAACTTCACTTTTTGTAGAAATGTAAATTAACTTCGAAATGAAATTAACTTCATAATGAAAGGAACACAAATGTCAGATTAAAATTATTGTATGCTCGGCATTTTTTCTATCACTTCGGTTAAATTTTGCTTGCAGTGATTGCTGTCTAATAGGTCAAAGAGTAAATGTCGAAGTGTTACAGAAACTTATTTCCCTTTTCAAGCGCAATTAACTGATTGCAGACCTCGGTTTTCGTTGACTTCAGTTATCGACGGCTTCGGTTTTCGTCGATTTTTTTCATTTCTTAGAATTTTTCTTGGTTTTCATTGGATTTCGTGGGCGTACCCATGGGCGACATGGGTCCACTGACTCTGAAGCTGGCCAAGATCAAGAATGGAACTGATACTTAAGGTCTTTATTGGACAGGAAACTCCCCTTCCAAACAATACCTGCACCCCTCTCTCTCCTCCTCACGGATTTCCATGCGACGAGAAGAGTTTTAAGGAAGAATGTAAATGCCATGTTAAATTTAGTCTTTTATATTAATTTTATATTAAGTTCTTATTGTTTTTAGTATTAAACACTAAAATTATTCTCCATAAAATATGTTTTTGGTATGTATTTTGGAGTTTACTAGAACGTATTAATTTGATTTACACTGGTTCATATGGAAATAATTGCTTCGGTTTTCGTCGGTTTCGGATTTCCAAACATGAAAATAATTTGATATGCTAATCTTCATATTTTTTCTAACTTGGCTGATATATCTTTACGAAATTCATGGCCAATTCAGTAAATCTTCCCTACAAATTGTTATTTCTCACTGTCATTACCTTCAGCCAAATATGATTAAGGATCAATTTTATGTTTATCGATAGACTTGAAGAGTGCAAGTTTGTCTTGATTTACAATCTCAAAGCCTTGTTTCAAATTCGCTGATAAATTGAAAAATTCTTATACCATACTTTAGGTACGATGAAACTCTATGCAAACTATAGTCATATTAACCAATATAACGGGGTTTTTATGCGAATGTATTTAGAAGTTTTAATCACACGCCATCAAGAGCGAAATCAACATGAAAACTTGCGTTATTTTATTGGCAAATCGTAAACATACTCGTAGTGGAATGCGTATTTGATATTTCACGTTTCAAACCTCACCTGTCAAAGAAAGGCTTTGATATCTCGCACAGCTACTTTTTAAGCTCTTTTATTTAACTTCATTTGTTTTTTGTTTGAAAGGATGGAATTTTGCAACAGATTTTCCACTCACTTTCTTATGTGTTAGAATTTAGAAATTTTGTACCTTTCTCAATGACAATAAACTATTTTAATATTTTTTAAACTTAATTATCGGTAAATCGATTAATTTAATTTAATTTCGATTTCACAGCGCGTTGCCACCTGTTAGAGAATATGAGAAGACATTGATAAAAGGATTGCATAATTACTAATATAATAGCCCAAATTTCTAGGTAACGCTCTGACGTCACCAACAATAAAACTCGAGCCACAGCACTGCGAGACGTTAAACAGCATTATTCCATTGTTAGAGAACCTATATTTCAGTAATTTTAAATTTAAAAGAGTAATTGTCATTATAATTTCAAATTTAATAGCTTTGAAATAGTGAAATAAAATTTTCTATCGATTGATATAAAATTTGTCTCGCTAGGATCAATAGTCCCTGAGAAATTTTAAATTATATTAATCATATATTTCAAATTAATTTCCGTTTTTCAATAGAAAGTAGTAAATTATGTCAGTGGTATATTATGCGCGTGATATACATAGTTTGTACGCCACAATGCATCTCATATTTATTGCAATCGTGATGATATAATTTGATAATATTTTTTGGCAACGTTTGACAAGCAGAGAAGTGCTTTGTTTTGAAACTAGATTTTCTATCTATCTAGATTATATCTACTAGATTTTCTAGATTTTTTTTTAGACTAAGAGGTTTTTTGAATAAAGAAATATGTAAATAATATGTAAATTAAAAATATATATTTCCTGTCATAAAACATGTTTATTTTATTTGTTTTCAATCAATGTTAAACATTTCTCTCGCATATATATCTATTTAAACACGTCAAATTTGATGGGAAATCTCTGGAATGAAGAGGCAATTTGCCCCCGTCATACTATGACGGGTTATTTTTCTAGTATTTATAATAATGGACTATAAATGAAAGACTAAAAATGGAAATAATGAAAGTGTACAAAATTGTGCTTTTAGAAAACTTATAATTATAAGTAAACTTATTATGTTTTTATTCAGATTATTTAACAATGCTGTCTACATGTGGTGCCGCCAGCTTTGCAAAACTCTTACCTTTAATTTTGTATTACACAGATCATTAACATTGTGTTGATATAGATACATATAAATATAGTGTAAGCACGATATAGGGGTATACAGCTGTCATGCATACTGATATTTTGCAAATATTTTTGACTGTTCACATTTCCAATTAAAGTGGATGTATCACTTCAGTATTTTTATTTTTTTATACGATTTAAATTACCGAAGCATAAATGGGTTCGATAAAACACATCTAGAAGAATAAAATATTAAAAGAAGATACAATAACAGAGTAACATAAGTATACTATTCTGAATTTTTTCACAGATGCATCAATTTTTATACCTAACGTTGATGTGAATTGCTGTAAAAATAAAACAAAGGTAATATTTCCTTAATATTCGAAAAAATTAAACGAAAGGATATTTTCCTTATTAATTGAGGTTTCTTTGTGTAATTGTAAACAATTTTATTTATTATTTAAAAAAACATTAATTTTTAGAAGATTAGAGAAATGCTAAAAATGTCTAAATCACCAGACATTTCAGAAGATGGAACAATGGCTTAAGATGGTTTTCCATATTTTGCAGTAAAATAGTTCTTTGGAATATGAAGATCAAATCGAAGACATAATCAACTTTCCATGTAAATTGATTGTGAAATGCAATGTGATAGCCTTATTAAATCAGTATACGAAAATAGAAGAATAAACAATTACAACGGACTTTCATAATCGCTATTCATTCAATTCTCCAATAATGGTTTATTATTTCATTTGCGTAATTTTGATGCAAGGAAAGGAGAAAACTTTCAGCATTTGTTTCTATTACATATCATTTTCTTCATTCCTTTAATAGAGAATTTCGTAATTTTCTGGAAACAGAACTATTTGATTCTCCATTTCACTGATTAAATGCGCTGAAATTTATACTTATAAAAGGAAATGTTTACGTGTGTGCGTGCTTGCGCGCGATGTCCAGACGAATGTATCGCATTCACAGTCATGAAATTTGGCATACAGGTAGTCGTAAAGGTGACTCAAGCACCTCGAAGCCGGCATTTTAAAATTCAATCTAGAAAATTTTTTATTTAATGTTTTATGTTGTTTTGGGTCATTTTTGGCACGTTTACGGATGTAGTATCTTTCCTAATGATCGTTGAAAAACAATCAATGCACCATCGGATAAAACAAACAATTTTCGTTCTAATGAAGTTTGTTTTGAGCTTCAAACGTAATTTACTGAATTTTGAGAAATTTTTAAAAAATAGTCAGTTTCGCCATCGAAATTTAATTTTTGTTTTTAAATTTGCTGCATCCAACGTTCTAATAATACTATTATTTTCAAATTTTTCAGCTTACAACTGGAACGGTTATATCGTATTTAAAACAATAACGGTTAAAATATCTTTTTCCGTTTTTTTTTAATAAATTTTTTCTTTGTCAGTTGAAAGATATTTTTACCTACCGAGCTCCCTCTCGCGACACTTTTCCGGAACGTTGTAGGCAGTTTCATTGGCTGCCGGTGCAGAGCGCATGTGACGTCATAACCTTCAACTGAATGACTTCGATTATTATTTTCGGCAGTGTCTTAACGTGTTTATGTCTCGCATATTTTATTTGTTTTATCATAATCATTTTCACGTTGCAATTTTTTAATATTGTTTCGGATTAACGTTCTCTGTATTTTCTACAGTTGAAATGTCGTTATCGCGAAGAAAAATAAGCCTGAAAATCAATAATGTGTATCTTTTGTTTTGTTTTCAGAACTTTTTCATGCCATTGTGGGCTTTTTTTTCCATTTTGTTGAAGTCCTGATTCCACGGGCAACGGCGTGCGCGTACTGATAGTATAAGATAAAAAAAAAGTTTAACTGAATTGATCAGCTTTTCTGAACTTGAACTCGAAGCTTTCTAGATATTATGTGCATGTGAGAGGGGGTGGAACAAGCTGGTATAGAAAGTCAAAAACTGAAATAATTCCAGCTAATCTAGAAGGTCTGATCACTTTATCACTGCAACTAAAGATTCCAAGACTCTACACATAACTGAATAATAATTTTCGTAGAAATCACGATGTTGAACATCATTATTCTCTAAAATAGTGATAATATTTTATGCGTAGTTAAAGTTGGAGAGGAGAATTCTTTAGAAGTTGGCTTTTTGAAATAAAATCTAGTTTAATTTGCATTTTTCTTTTTAAATACGAACTATTTACTTTCAAGTAAAATTCAGGACATTCCTCGATAATTTTTCAAGACGATATACAAAATAGAAAATTAAGATCCAGCTAATTGGGAACGTTTTGTCACTTTAGTATAAAGATTTCAGAAAAGAACGGATAGTATTTTAGCCGGGGATTGATGTAATTCTTTAATTATATCACTGTCGACGGCTAAATGATGTAAACGTTATATGCAAGAAAACAACAATTTATTTAATATTAGCACTTTATTTTTAATTGAAAGGCGAATATCAGTCGCACCTAACTATTTTTTAAATCTCGAAGCTTCTAGAAAAATTACAACCTGCTTTAAACGATTTTAAAAAACCGACGAAAGCTAATTCTTTCCATAAATTATTTGTAGTTTTTAAAGCATAATACAAAATTTAATTAAACATTCCGAGTTACAATTCGGAGGCAAAGAAATAAAATGTCTTAAAATATCTACAATATTTTCATTCAATAGGAAAGGCTAAACTAGAAACAAAATAATTTTACTGTATTTGGAAACATAGTTTTTTAAAATTAATAACACATTAACTATTTAATTCATTGTCACGAAATCTTTCTTACTCTTTGTAGCATTTGTGAGCGAAATTCAAAGAAAATCTGTTCAATGGTTTGGATTTCTTTAACTTACATACTATTCATAAATTTCTCTTTCATTTATATAGATATCGTTCCCCCTAAAATTTCCCTGAAAAAAAGAAATGTCTAACTCCGATGTTCTTGTGCATAAAAATAGTCCATTGTATATTTTTAATACATTCACCTTCCTTCATATCGAATTCTTTGTAAGATTTCTAGGAAAGTTACCTAGAAAAAGAGCTAAATAGTTCTTTGGAAGCGACTCACAGGTATTTGAATGTGACCACAAACCAAGGACAAACTTCCATGCAAGATTGTTTAGAGGTCGCGTGATGGGCATCAGCAGACGAGGTCGAATTGAATTACTGGGATTTCACGATATTTATAGGAAAGTTATCGCAAGCAACAACACGGCTAGGTCACTGCTGATGAACTTGGGCGTCGCTCTTTACAACTCAATAGTATATATGTCTTGCTTTGGGCTCGTATATTATTTTATAACCCATTCTTTTTCTCACTGGTTTCGGATTCATTTCGAAAAAAATACCAGTATAAAAATCTGGAATTATGTTTTCAAAACTAATGTTTTATTAATTATTTAAAATTAAATTATTTAATCCGAATTTATTGTTAAATCTGACCAAATACATACAATTGTCCTTAGTATCTATACTGAATTCCAGTTTTTCAATTCCGGAAGATTATATATGCACTCCCATATTACATTATATATATGCACTATATCTATATACACCTTTCTGTTTCCATATTTAGCAATTTTTTATTCCTTTTTTAATTTCATGATCTGGTACAATTATTTTTTTTCAATCACTTGCAGTTCCAGTAAATCGAAAAGAGTTCATTTTCCACTCCACAGTAAAATTGTTTCAGAGAATATAAGAGGCTTATTTGCACACTATTTAGCAAATTCTGCTAAATATGGATAACTAAGGGCATCTTTTTTCCAACATATCCTTTAATAATTAAGTCACTTGATATTTTCTCACAATTTTAGGGTGAACTCTTTTCCAAACATATCCTTTATTCCACAACTTGATCTTTTCTCGCAATTTGAAGAGGAATTGTTTAATCTTTTTTCCCGACATATTCTCTATAACTCAATCTCTTGATCTTTTCTCACAATCCGAGAAGGAGCTTTAAAACTGTAATGGTTTTTCAAAAAATTACCCATTTAATTGCAATTTTAGTTTAGTTATATTAACGTCCCATTTTGGAGCAACAAGAGGGCTATTTTGGGACGGACCTCATAATTTTGTACCGCAGTCAGATGACGAGGACGATACCTGAGCTGGCACCCCCTCTCCTAGCTTCCGCATCTCTTCAGCGGGAGGACCTTTGACCCCCCCTACGTATGATTTAGCGTGCATCAGGTCCAATACACAACGGATCTTTAGTGGAATCGGGTTTCGAAGCTGGAATCCTCCGGATCCAAGGGCGACACCTTACCACAAGACCACCGCGGCTTCATTTAATTGCAGTAGTTTTTGACTTCATTTGTATAGTTCTCATTATACTCATTTTATGGTAGTAACTGAACCCCTCTGCACTTGCATTAAGCCTTTTATCCCTGCTTTTTTTAAAGATCACTGCTGTAAATTATAATGCTCTAAACAAATGACTGAGTCAGCAGGGGTGGAGGGCTCGTGTGTAGGGGCTGCGGAACTGCAGCACCACAATCTTTTTTAAGTGTATAAACTTAATCACTTATTTATTTATTTTTGCATGCAATATCCGAATCCATCAATAAAACTAACTTTTGACGCTTTCAGCTGAGCCGAAAAGCTGGGAAAAAGCCCAAGGTTACTTCAGAGGAATTTTCCCTATCCGCTGTCTTCTCAGGAAGCTTTATCCCCCTCGGGAACTATAAAATCTCTTTGTACCGATTGCTTCTACTCGAGCATGCGCATTTGCAATGTGATCTCAAAACTTCTTTTTTCTCAGTCAGGCATTTAACTCAGAAGAAAACTGTCTGAAAGGTAGCACCGCGAGATAGGGAATAAGGATTCCCTATCCCGCGAGATAGGGAATCGTTTTAAGGACTGTCGTCAAGGGTCGTTTTTTGACTGCGGAAAAATGTTTCAAGGGCTGAAATTCGAAAATAAATAACTTTGAAAATGAATAATAAAGGAGAATCAAGAAATAATTAATGATAAATTAAAAAATTAGTTTAAAAATCACCTTACATAATTTCAATAACAATGTTTTTTCCTTCTTTTTGCATACAATATATTTTTTTCAACAGATTTTACTTCTAAATGTGGATAAGTGTGAAAAGAATGGATTGCAAAATTTAAGCAACTCCAATATTATTCTGTGCGATATACAGGCTGATTATAAAGTAACTATACATTCTTGTGATAATCACATTATATTGCATAAATTACATTATTAATCAAACATATATCATACCGGCTCCCAGTGTTCCACCGTGGCCCGGTAAGCATGGCGCAACATAGCTGGTGTAATTTCCTCAATTGCGGCTGTAATCCGTTGTTTAAGCTGTATAATGTTGGAATGTTGGTATTTTCACCTGGTACACCTAGGATTTTATAAATCCCCATGCAAAGAAATCTAGGGTGGGGTGTCAAATCTGGTGACTGTGGAGCCCACATTCTTGACGAGCCCCGAGCGAGGTTTCTTTGTAATTTAGCTTTAGCCCCGCTTTATACAGTTCATGTTTCCGTGATCCCGTTAAATGCGCCGCACCATTTTGTTTTTGGAATGAATTGAGCATTTCGAAAGAAGAAAAAGGATGTGGCATCACAAAACAGCACAAGACAATGTGCAATTAAGTGTTACTTAAACTTTTTTCTGAAATATTCTTTATAACTCAATCTCTTGATCTTTTTTCACAATCCGAGAAGGAACTTTAAAACTGTAAACATGCTATTCTTCACATGGGGATCCTGAGGCAATGTTCTCTTCGAAGAAGTAAGACCCAACTGTGAATGAAGATGTGAAGCCTCAGCACACTGTAGTCAGGTTTGTCATGTTACTGTGACGTCACGTGAAATTATTTCATTAAAGAGAATATCTTTAATTAAATCTATTTTCACCAATGGCATGGCATAATAATATGAATTAAATAACATTTCCTTCTACTAAGCATAATTACTCAGGATGTTTACTTTTTGCAAGATATTTAGATCGTTTTGAACTTTCTTTGGCGTTATCTATTCCCGGTAGCGAATCAGGATTTGGGTCTGGGGAGGGGGTTGAGGTATAAAAAGTTTTGTATCGTCGTGACAAATGTCAATCTCATGGCTTATGCAAACCAAAACACTTTAACTTTACAGACTTTACTCACCTGACAATAAGAATCATAAAGAACACTGCAATACTTTCGATAATTTAGCAAACCAGCGGGAATAGCCTCCCCGAAACTTTCTCACATACGAAAAGTAATGTGGGGTGGGTAAACACTCAGTGGATAGGTAAATATTATTGGGGTATTTACCCAAGGCCTGGTTATTTTGAGAAAAAAATTATGAATGGTGATTTACAATGAAACATATCAAATTCATGAATTCCTGAAACTTAATATTTTGCAAAAAAGAATTGCGTATGTTCTCAATTTTTACGCGCTCCGAGGAACTAGAACTTTATTTAATGTTTTTGACTACGAAATCTTACTGCTGATATCACGCAAAATTCACCATACCTTCCATCTGGAGACTGTCATAACGAACTTTTGATTCAGGGGTTGCCATAATTTCCGAAGTGCGGCTCGCTACAATTTCCTGCGTAGACTGCCAAGGTCAAACGCCAACCATACCAACTTTAGCAAAATAAACGAAATGCTCGCAATGTGCATTTTGAACTAAATATGCAATTTGAACACCTGTTTTTTAACCGATTTGAACGAAATTTGGGCACAGATCTATAATTAATGTTAGCATACGTGATACCAAGTTTTATTTATCTAAGTCAAAGGGCTTATGAGATATAATTTTTACAAGTATGCGATTATACAGACCGACAGACAGTCAACCCTTTGACGGATTTGGCCCAAAATTTTATACGGACGTACATTCATGATGATAAAACTGAGTACGAAATTTTATTCATCTAGCTATTCAAGTTTTTGAGTTACAGTGTTCACATGACCGCGGACAGACAAACAGACTTACCGTGGACGGATTTTGTCCAAAATTTGATAGAAACCTACAAATTATGTATGAAGTTCACATACCAACTTTCAGCCCTGTATCTCTAATAGTTTTCGCGTTATCGTGTTCACAGACACACACACATACATACAGACACACAGACAGACATAATTCCAAGATTGTGTTTTTCGG
>BGPR01055395.1:0-10027 GCA_013235015.1 Araneus ventricosus | reverse complement strand
TGGGGAAGTATACGAGAAAGTTTAGGGGAGACCACTCCCGCTGGTTGATTCAAGCATGTTAAGCTGGCAAAAACAGCGCGCCGCTCGGACGTAACCTCTTTAATCCTGGTCATGGTGGAGCTACGTAAAACCAGCGGGAGTGTTCTCCCCAAAACTTTCTCGTATACTTCCCCAAAAAGGTACCGTTTCTCCTTCCCCCGCGTGGCTAAAAAAAATTCGAACCTACTGTTATCCAGAATCCAATGACTATCAGGTTTTTCATTATAGTGTTTGAAAAATATCTAGGTAAAGAATCGCACACTGCTAGGTTTCACTCTTGCCGTCTCAAGGACAAACTGACGTAATTCGCTCCTTTCGCGTGCACAGAAGATTGCTTCCAGTATGCATGCGCGTGGAGATAACGGATTGGTTTCAATAGTAAATTATACAGACCGACAGACAGTCAACCCTTTGACGGATTTGGACCAAAATTTTATACGGACCTACATTCATGACGATAAAACTGTGTACCAAATTTTATCCATCTAGCTATTCAAGTTTGTGAGTTATAGTGTTCTCATGAACGTGGACAGACAGACTTCCCATAGACAAATTCTGTCCAAAATTTGACAGAAACCTACAATTTATGTGTAAAGACCACATACCAAATTTCATCCCCGTAGCTCTAATAGTTTTCGAGTTATTCTGTTCACAGACAGACATAATTCAAAAATTGTGTTTTTCGGACCCAGGGAGGTCTAAAACGTGGAGATTCGTCAAAATCTCGAGTTCGAATTTTTTGTCGATTACAATACTTTCTCTCTGTACACTTCGCATACGAGAAAGTAAAAATCATTCCTT
This sequence comes from Araneus ventricosus, assembly GCA_013235015.1. Taxonomy (NCBI): domain Eukaryota; kingdom Metazoa; phylum Arthropoda; class Arachnida; order Araneae; family Araneidae; genus Araneus; species Araneus ventricosus. Next base: position 9,187 of record BGPR01055395.1, on the reverse strand, counting down.
TACCTATGAAAAAATAACCTAATATCTTCAAAGATTGAATAAAAGAGGATTGAAACAACTACTGTCTTCCCTGACCAAAATGGATCATACTTCACATTTAAAGACTGATTTTACATATATATTTAATTTTTTAATTTACTAATGATTTTTTTTTTCGTTCATCGTTTTTATCAGAATTTTTATTGAGATATGTGTCAGTCTTACAAATAAATATTTAACTTCTCACTTATGCCTTTTTTTTTCAAGCTGCTTTTCGTATGAAAATAAAAAAATAACGATGAATACGTTTTCCCTAATCGAATTTTACCTGTAAGAAAAGTTATTTATTTAAACACGCCTACATCGGAATGTTGCAAACTCAGAAGTCTCTCCATTCGGCACGAAAATTCTAGTCTGAATAAATTTCAAAGTTATGAGATGAAACTTGAAGCAGATGGATTTTATTGCTAGAAAACAAGTAAATAACGGTTAAAGAACGGTCATATTCAAGAGCTTCTATCAGTTGATGTAGTCATTACGATGTTTCCGATTTATTCTGGGCAATTCTGCGACTATAGTCATCAAGAATTAAAAGAATAAATCCAGATAGTTTCTGAACTTATGTATCGTTTTCTTTTTTAGCTCGTTTATCAGTTAAATGTCATTTTAAATGCATAATAAATCCATTTAATTACAGGCTCAAGAATTTACAAATATATATATTCACTTACCTTTCTTAAAAGGATTTGTAAAAGAATACAGCAGGGAAGAACAAATCTCAATAGGGTTTTTTCTTTTTGTTCGTTTTTTTATTTCCGACTGAACTAAAGCGAGTTTCGTCTACATTCGCAAAAGGAAAGAAAGACTGATAAAGACAAACACGAAAACGACCTTGAATTCCGCAGTAACAATGGGGGGGAGGGGAAGGAAGTGCAATAAAAGACCTCAATCTAGTCTTCTAGTCTATACTTATAAAAGGCAATGTTTGCGTGTGTGTGTGCGTGCGATGTCCAGACAAATATATCGCACTTACAGCCATGAAATTTGGCACACATGTAGACGTAACGGTGACTCAATGCACCTCGAAGCCGGAATTTTAAAATTTAATTAAGAAAATTTTTTATTTAATGTTTTGTGTTGTTTTGGATCATTGTTGGCACGTTTACGGCTGTACTATCTTTTCTAATGATCGTTGAATAACAATCAATGCACCATCCGATAGAACACACAATTTTCGTTCTAATGAAGTTTGTTTTGAGCTTCAAACATAATTTACTGAATTTTGAGAATTTTTTTAAAAAATAGTCAGTTTTGCCATCGAAAATTTTATTTTTGTTTTTAAATTTGCTGCATACGACGTTCTAATAACACTATTATTTTCAATTTTTTTCATGCTTATAACTGGAACGGTTCTGTCGGATTTAAAACAAGAACGATTAAAATAGCTTTTTCCGTTTTTATAAATTATTTTTTTCCTGGTCAGTTGAAAGATATTTTTCTCTAGCGAGCATTCTCCCGCGGAGTTTCAACGGAGCCTTCCCAACATGCATTGTTGCAATTTCATTGACTGACGGTGCAAAGTGCAGACTACGTCATCTTCAACTGAATGACTTCGAATATTATTTGCAGCAGTGTCTTAAAGTGTTTATGTCTCGCATATTTTACTGTATTACTCTGTATTGTTTTTCTACAGTTGAAATGGCATTATCGCGAAGAAAAATAAGCGGGGAAATCAATAATGTGTATCTTTTGTTTTGTTTTCAGAACTTTTTCATGTCATTGTGGGCGTTTATTTCTTTTATATTTTTTATTTTGTTGAAGTCCTGATTCCACGGGCAACGTCGTGCGCGTGCTGCTAGTCTATACCTATAAAAGGCAATGTTTGTGTGCAATGTCCAGATGAATCTATCACACGCACAGCCTTGAAATTCGGCACATAGGTAGTCTTAATGGTGACTCAATGCACCTCGAAGCCGGGATTTTAAAATTTAATCTAGAATTTTTTTTATTTAATGTTTTGTGTTGTTTTGGGTCATTTTCGGCACGTTTACGGCTGTAGTATCTCTTCTAATGATAATTGAAAAACAATCGATGCACCATCCGATAGAACAAACAATTTTCTTTCTAATGAAATTTGTTTTAAGCTTCAAACGTAATTTACTGAATTTTGAGAAATTTTTAAAAAATAGTCAGTTTTGCCATTTAAATTTTATTTTTAAATTTGCTGCATCCAACGTTCTAATAACACTATTATTTTCAATTTTTTTTCAGCTTATAACTGCAACGGTTCTGTCGGATTTTAAACAAGAACGGTTAAAATATATTCTCCCGGTTTTTTTTTAATTAATTTTTTCCTGGTCAGTTGAAAGATATTTTTCCTCTAGCGAGTTTCCTCCCGCGACACTTCTCCGGAACGTTGCTGGCAATTTTGATTGGCTGACGGTGCAGAGCGCAGGATACTTAAAAACCTTCAACTGAATGAACGACTTCGATTAATATTTTCGGATTCGATTTTATATTTTGCGTGCTGATCATTTTCACGTTGTAATTTTTTAATATTGTTTCGGATTAACATACTCTGTATTGTTTTTCAACAGTTGAACTGTCATTATCACAGAAAAAAAAATAAGCGGAAAAATCAATAATGTGTATCTTATGTTTTCAAAACTTTTTCATGTCATTGTGGGCGTTTTTTTTTTTTTTTTTTTTTCATTTTGTTGAAGTCCTGATTTCACAGTCAATGCCATGCACGTACTGCTAGTAGATTGTAAAACAGATTGAGTCCCAGTGCAATATGCTTCTCCTCTGCCTAGAATACCTTTCGACGATTGGCTTAATTAATTTGGATCTCATAATTCGCAAAGCATGCGAACAGAGTGAGAAACATGTTATAGGGAGCATCATTTATTTCAACTTGTCATTTAACTGATCATTTCATAAAAAGAATACAAATAAAAACAGTTTTAATAGCAAGAAGCAGTATCTGAAATCTAAGTTTTTCTGGCATCTATTGAATTCCAATTAAAACTGGTAAATTATGCAACTATTTTGATTCATAAATTAGCAAAATTTTGGTTGTGTAGACACGAGGGCAAGTGGGATTTATACAGGAGTGGTGTTAGAGTTTGCCCGACGGAGGGGACACCGTCTCCTCGACAGGGGGCCCCGACCTACTGCACAGTGGGAATGAGTGTAATGAAATTGGTCTAAAATCTTTATTTATCAACTAGTTGAATACACGGTTCAAGAATTTTTCCTGACGGAGTACAAAATTTTTCCCCGATAAGAGATTTTTTTAGTTTCACAGCAACAAACCAAGTTGAGAGAGGTATACCAAAAATTAAAACTTTATTTAATTTTTGGTACGTCATTCCAACATTCATTAGAGGTTTAGTATTAGCACCCTTCATTGAAGTGTTTAATAATTAGAAAACATGAAGGCAAGTAAAATAAGAGACTAAGGAATGAAAATTTCTAGTAGTTAAAAGGGAATAAGCACAATTTCCTCCTTACCTTAACCTAACAATTAACCTAATAATTTTAACTCGAGGTTGTTTTTTATTGTCTCGTATAGGAAGTATACAAAGAGAAAATATCGTAATCGTCAAAAAAAATTCGAACTCGAGATTTTGACGAATCTCTACATTTTACACCTCCCCGAATACGAAAAACACAATTTTGGAATTATGTCTGTCTGTGAACACGATAACTCGAAAACTATTAGAGCTACGTGGATGAAATTTGGATGTGGTCTTTACGCATAAGTTGTAGGTTTCTATCAAATTTTGGACAAAATCCGTCCACGGGAAATCTGTTTGTCCATGTTAATGTGAACGCGATAACTCCCAAACTTGAATAGCTAGGTCAATTTGGTACACATTTTTATCATCAGGAATGTAGGTTTGTATTAAATTTTTGACCAAATCTGTGGAAGAGTTCACTGTCTGTTGAACTGTATAATCGCATACTTGTAAAAATTATATCTCCTAAACCCTTTGGCTTAGATAAGTAAAAATTGGTATGACGGTTGCTAACATTAATTATAGATCTTTGCCCAAATTTCGTTTCAATCGGTTAAAAAAAGGCGCTCAAATTGCATATTCAATTTTTCTAATTCGATTCTCAACGCGCATGCGTACTGGTTTATCTAACTCGGCCACGGCTTCTGGTTCCGCCTTGCTTCATGCATTGCGTAATAACACCTGCTTGGCGCTTTTTCTTCCACTTTGGGTCTTTTTTCTCCCTTTTGGCAAATTCTGCTCCCGCTTTGCGCATTTTATTGTCGTCTGTTTTGTTGTTTTTATGTGTTGCCACTGTCTCTGAGGAAATAATCGGAGTCTTCGTGGTTGTTCGGACCTTCCCATAGGTCCTCAATTTTTATGTGGTGGGGGCTTGGGGTTGACACCTTTGTTTGAAAGTATATGAGAAAGTTTAGGGAGACCACTCCCGCTAGTTTTTCACAGAAAGCTTTTTTATGTCATTCTAAATGATCTCATAAGTCCCCGACATTTTGCTGTACGCTTCCAATATTTTTAGGGAGGTTTGATGGGAAGAAAACTGCATTGTCGCTATCTGGACATTTTCTTCTTAATAATTTTAAACCAGGTTCTTTTTTTTAGGTATAGATCTTGTTTACCTCATTTTAAATGCAGGGGTGGTGCCACAGGGGGGACCAGGGATGCTGTGCCTCCCCCCGTCAGGGAAAATATTTCTACGGGGTATTCAATTGTAGTATATAAATAATAATCTGGCGAAAATTTGAGACCAATTTCATTATATTCGTCTTGCCCGTATAGAAGGTTATGCCCCCTGTCGGGGAGACCGCTTCTTTGCCTCCTGTTTTGGATGTCTTGCCGTAGCTTTCTTAAGAGTCTCACAATAACGATTTGCATTGATCGTAGTGCCTTTTGGCATTAAATCCACCAAAAGAACATCTTTACGATCCCAAAAGATGGTTGCCATGTCGGATATGTGCTAGCGGTCTTTTGTTTGGATGTAATGACCACCTGGCTTAGTGAACTGTCGGCAGAAGAGTACGAGATGGGAATTCTGAAGCTCGTGGACAGATACGGCAAATGTTTCTATTTCATGTTTTTTCAGATCATTTATAATCTTTTGATGCGCTACTTTGATTTCTTCATGAACAAGATCGCCGTCTTTCAAAATTTCTATTATTTTTTTTAAATTGAGTTGATTACGTAGAGAAGTGAAGGGAGCTTCCGATATGTAACAGAATTGTTTTTTCCAATAAATATTGTGTTTTTCATTTTGTATAACTAAACGGTCTTTATTTTCTGGATGACCTTCGTAGTTTAAATACAGCCAAACTCCAATATGATGAACCTGGAATATAACGTTCAATTGGTTATAATCAAATGGTCCCAACAGAACTTCTACTGCCACGAGGAAAACTCCAGTTACCAGATACACCAGTGGCGGTCGTTATGGAAACGGGACATTCTACTGCATTTGGGGGGAGGTGAAAGAAAGAGCATTATTTTATCTGACGCAGACAGAATCAGCAGAAATCTCATTGCGCTTTGGTCAAAAACTAATTCCTCGCCTAACAAAATGCACTTAGTTTGACAAATGTTGCGGTTAATTTTATACCCATTCCCCGAGGCAACCACGTACAGGGTTTTTCTCATGGCAGTAGGACAGTATGCTAATAATGTAATTTCAAATGCTTGTAACGATCTTGAAACGGAAGGAATTTGGATGTAGTGAACCAAATCTTCACTTTTCAAGCTTAGTTTCAATGCAATTAATTTTTTTAAAACAAATACTTTTAATTTATTATAGCCCATTACTAATTGAAATTTAGTGTAATTAATTTGTTCAACACAAATGCATTTAAGGATTATAACAAATCTTAAGTAGCCAATATTTGAAAAATCCGATATAATGAACCCTCGGCTACAGCAAACTTCTGCATCGGTCCATTATAGCGGGCTTAAATTCTGGAAACTATTTTGTTGCAACGATGTTGCTACTTATTTCGAGTTTACTAAATGATTTCTTTAGCAGCTGATGAAAGAAACCCAGTATTTGAACTCTAAGTCTTAATGAAGGATGAATCAGAAAAATTAAGTATTTGATTAGATCCCACAAAATATCCACAACTGCTTTCTTTTTTTGTTGATGGTTACATCAGTAGCAAAGAATGCAAGATTAGGAAGCTTAAATTTTCCATCAATTCAATATTTTAGAAAATATATTAAAATATCAATTTGTCTTAATAAGAAATATTAACATTTTTTTAAAAAAAGATCTGCTTTGAATTTAGGAATTCATGAGTACTCATTTAAAATGGACCAAGACAAACAAACGTTACTGGTATTACAGAAATATGTTAATCTAAGTAAGAATCGAGACAGTTGAAGAAGAAATATTTGTTATTGACTCATTTTTAAAAAGAAAATAAAACTCTTCCAAATTTATTATAGCCAACTTAATGCTAGTTTCTGAAATATTAAAAAGAAATAATTGTCCCTAATTACATGATGGAAATGAGGAATTTACATACAGCAAATCGACAGTATGCCTTATTATTAATAAACTAAAAAATCACCCATCATGGTACAAATTGCCTCTTCATTCGAGAGATTTCACATCAAATCTGACATGTTTAAATAGATATACACGACAGAGAAATGTTTAACATTGATCGAAAAAAAATAAATAAATAAACACGTTTTATGACCAGAAATATTTTTGAATCAAAGAGTTATGGGATTTGAAGCAACAAAGGCTGTAATCCCAGAAATATTTTTTTAATTTACATATTTTTTTTATTCAAAAAACCTCTGGTAAACAACATTCCGTGTGAAGTATTTTTCGTTGTTTAATAATTTTCCTTGTACTTCAGATGTCTTTGTGTAAATTTTAACATTGCCAAAAAATATTATCAAATTATATCATCACGATTGCAATAAATAATCAGATGCATCGTGGCGTCCAAACTATATCAAGCGCATGATATACCACCGACGTGATTTGCTACTTTCTATTAAAAAACGGAAATTAATTTGAAATATATGATTAATATAATTTAAAATTTCTCGGGAACTATTGATCATAGTAAGATGAATGTTATATCAATCGACAGAAAATTTTATTTCTCTATTTTAGAGCTATTAAATTTAAATTAGAATGACAATTACTCTTTTAAATTTAAAATGATTGAAATTTAGGTGCTCTAACAATGAAGTAATGCTGCTTAATGTCTCGCAGTGCTATGGCTCGAGTTTTATTGTTGGTGACGTCAGAGCGTTACCGAGAGATCTGGGCTATTATTTTAGTAATTATGAAATTATAGTATTGAAACTGTTCATTATGAAAGCACAAAATAAAATACAAGTCTATTTTAAAAATATAATAATTACAGAACCATAACCCTCAAGATCCTGCTCGTGCAGCCTTTTGTCCAACTGCCAATATTTGTTAGTTTATTTGCTGTTTTTCTTGTATTGATCTTGTTTGTTTATGTTATTGATGTCACAGTATGGGTGAGTACATTTTCTATGACATCATAACCAGCTATGACATCACAGCCAGTCAGGTTTTGACACGTTCTATCTGGCTATACAAGATGGTAGATTCTTTAAGTCTTGCAATGTAGTTGTATTGTTGCACTGGTTAGCATGATGGATTGACGGTGTAAACATGTGGAGAGGAATGATTTATTTTTATCATTTTTAAAAATATTTCTAGCAAGAAATATAAGTTCGTTTTTATAAAAATGGATTAGTTATTTTCTTACAGCAACAATCAATCCACCATTTAAGCTTAATAATTCCAACAATATTCTACGAGGCCTTCAGTGCAAAAAGGTTTCCCACCCCTGCCGGGAGACGTTTTAAAAACAATTCCTTCAACCAGCCGAGAAAGAGATTTAAAATAAGATATTGCGATGAGTAATGCAACATGATATCCCAGTAACGAAAGTACTTACCTACTAATCCAAAAGATCCTAGCTGTCCGACAAAAAATATTTTTATATTATCTTAAAAGTTCAAAATTTTACCTTTTCAATGACATCAATTTTATTTGTGACATTTTTCCTTCAATTTTTATTAATTTTTTCAAGTTCAGTAATTGTTAATTACATGCAGACGATTTTCAAATAATGGAAATTTAAAGCTGCTCCATTGCCTAGCAACGGTTCGACTTTGAACTAATTTACCTTTATTTTTGAAATTTTTGCTTACCTTTATAGGTATGTTTTATATAAGAAGAGAGTCAGCCGTCAACTCTTAAAAGCCCCAAATCTTATCAAAATTTCAGTTAATTGGAAATTAAGCAAGATTTTGGCATGTTCCGTGATATTTTCAAAAAATATGCATTATGTCACAAAAACTATTTCTACACATAATAAAAGTTTCAAAAATCAGCTTTTCATGCTCTCTATACAACTTTCATTTTCTTTCAATTCGTTGCTCTCATTTTAATAATTTTTCACAAATTAAATTGTTTATAAAATTTACAACACTTTATTTTATTCGTGAAGAACAAGAATACATAAGAACGGCTGGTAGATCACATTAGAAGAATTTTTGATGAAGTCAAATTTTATTATTTTTTTTATTCATATTTATTCCAACGCTTTTCCTCAATGAAAAATTTACTACGTAATTGTCCCAAAACATCCGTTAAAATCTTTCTTATACTGCAAGATTTATAAACAAAATTTGAAGTTCCTATGCAATAAATAGTAATAACTTATGGAGAAAATTAGCCATCGGCGGTTTTTAAAAATCGTCTGGTTTAACCGATATTCTCATTTTAATTAAAAAACATTTCAGACGATAAAAGAATTTTGGGTATTGCAATTTTCTATACAAAAGTAGTTTTTTACATCTAAAATATTAGACATGAAAGTATTTTAACCCCGAGCAACACCGGGCATAACAGCTAGTTCACTATATAAATAAGAACATTTTAAGCTGAAATATCAGTTGTGATGCTCTCTATACAAGTGTGGTTTGCTCAACATTCCAACAATTGTGTCACTAGGAGGTATATTTATGGTCGCCTTGTACTTGCAAGATACACAATTGACTTTGCTGTAACTAAGGATGTTGGGAGGGGGGTGAATCAATACACAAAACATTGGTGGTCACATTGTATTTGCAAGATAAATGTCTGACTACTCAGGTGGTCTGTCACGAAAATAAGATGATGCATGCTCGAGAGATTTGACGCAACC
>BGPR01055393.1:0-10028 GCA_013235015.1 Araneus ventricosus | reverse complement strand
GCGAGGGTCGTATCCCTCTTCATTTTTGATATTAAAAATTGACATAAGCCCACTAAAAAATTTTCCCCATGACGCCCGGGGCATATGTACCGCCCTTCTCCCCTCCCGTTGCTGCGCCACTGCAAGTTGTTGGGGTCACTGATTACAGACAGGGCAGTCCTGAATTGAACAGAGAACTGGAAATGGTTAAAGCAAACTGCGATTCAAGTCGGACCGGATCGCCAGCTTTTGAAACTTCATGTTTAGATAGGACCGAGGTCGACACGAAATACTATTTGATGTTCACGAAAAGAACTCAGAATATAGTGTTTTTCTTTCTCGAATACGGAAAGAAAGTATTTCAATCATTAAAAAATTCGACCTGGAAATCATGATGAATTCTCGGATGTTTCGGACCTCGCAGAGACAGAAAAACCAATTTTTAGAATCACTCTGTGAAAATAACACTAAAACCGAAGATCTTATCTAAACTTAGATAAAATTATTCAAAAGGAAGATTGTCGGTCCATATACAGAGTGAAAAAAAACAACGTGGACAAACTTTAAGGGTAAGTCAAGCACCCAAAACCACATAGAAATATGAGTGCACATACGCCATCTGGAAGCAATAAATGGCATTTAAAACCAGCGGGAGTAGTCTGTCCTAAACTTTCTCGCATACGACCAGTAATGTGGGGTGAGTAAACACCCAGTTGGTAGGTAAATATTTTTGGGGTATATACCAAAGGCCTGGTTACTTTGAGAAAAAATTATGAATGGTGATTTACAATGAAACATATAAAATTTATGAATTCCCTAGAACTTGGTATTTTGCAAAAAAAAATGTTCGCAATTGTTACGCGCTCTGAGGTTCCACAACTTTATTTAACGTTTTTGAGTACGAAATCTTACTATAGATATTACACAAGATTTCACCATACCTCTAGTTAATCACAGGCATCCATGAATGTCAGAATGAAGTTTAGTTTTGCGGCTCGATACAATTTCCTTAGTAGACCGCCAAGGTCAAACGGCAACACACAGTCGTAATATGCATTTTGAACTAAGTATGCAATTTGAACACCTGTTTTTTAACCGATTGAGATGAAAATTGGGAACAGATCTATAATTAATGTTAACATTCATGATATCAAGTTTTATTTATATAAGCCAAAGGGATTATGAGATACAAGTATGCGATTATACAGACCGACAGACAGTCAACCCTTTGACGGATTTGGCCCAAAATTTTATACAAACCTTCATTCATGACGATAAAACTGTGTACCAAATTTTATCCATCTAGCTATTCAAGTTTTTGAGTTATAGTGTTCACATGACCGCGGACATACAGATAGACAGACTTCCCTTTGACGGATTTTGTCCAAAATTTGATAGAAATCTACAAATTATGTTTAAAGACCACATACCAAATTTCATCTCCGTAGCTTTAATAGTTTTCGAGTTATCGTGTTCACAGACAAACAGGCATAATTCTAAAATTGTGTTTTTCGGACTCGGGGAGGTTTAAATACCTGGAGATTCGTCAAAATCTCGAGTTCGAATTTTTTGACGATTACAATACTTTCTCTTTGTATACTTCGTATACGAGAAAGAAATAACACAGCGCTAACCAAAATGCTGATATCTTTCTGAATCTTAACGGTATTTAACTGAAATTTTTATATAAGTTACCCTATACACTGTAAAAAAAATTACTGTAAATTTACAGTAAAAAGTACTGGCAATCAGGGTGCCAGTACTTTTTACTGTAAAATTCAATTTTTACCGTAAAATTTTACAGTAGAAAAAAATTAAAGTGTACTGTAAATTTTACAGTAACAATAACCGATTTACAGTAAATTGTATCACAAATTCTAAGGTAATATGTATTGCTATTTTTACAGGAACTTTTACTACAATTATAGGTTTCTACTGCATATCATACAGCATTTTTAAGTGTAAATTTTACGTTAATATATACTTAACCTCAGTCTACTTTACAGTAACATTTATTGAAACACAGTAAATTTTACAGTAACATTTTACTGAAATCCAGTAAATATTACAGTAACATTTACTGAAACGGGGTGGCTACAGAAGCTGTGAAAAAAATTTCCCTGACTAAACTTACAACATTTCCCTGATTTATGGCTACTAATTATATTAGTTTCCTGGATTTCTCCCTTCTCAGAATCACTGTGTGTGTACAATATATATTATTAAACACTTTTACCAATTATTTAATATGAAAAAAAAAATCAAATGTTTTTATGAAATTTAATTTTTAAAAAATGGAATGAACTTCCTAAAAAAATCTATTAAAACAGTATATTACATTTCTTATATGTAAAAAATACTGGATATTTCAACAAAATACTTTGCTTCTAAAACTGCTTAAGAATTCTAAGAAACATTAAAACTACTCTTTGCAACACAAGTTAAATTATATTAACAGTACAGGTTATTGTGATCTTTGCTCAAAACTTTAAAACAGTTCAATAACTAATTAGTGCTCTTTGCATGGGTACCAGAATAACATGTTGCAGCATAAATATAAAAATAGTATTATACGTACCCAAATAATAGAAAATTATGAATTTGAATTGAAAAGAAAAATAAATAAATACATACCCAATATATATTTTAGCAAAGATTTAAACAAGAGTAATTGCTAAAATATTACTTCAAATCTTTATTCTTTAACAAATCATAGATTAATTGCTCTAATCAAAAACTTATGCTTTTATAAATGAATATAAGTTTTTTAAATTCCATTTACTGTTACAAATAATGCTAGATATAAGATACTAATTTATAGATAATAACTCAAGAATCAAATAACTATTAATTTCCCCGATTTTTCCAGATCGATAAAATTCCCTGACTTCCCTCACAGTAAATTTTATAGCAATAAGTAATTTTTAAAAGAGCTTTAGGTTGGGATATTTTTAGCAACAAAATAACAAATCAAAATGTAACAAAAAACATTTTATTTTTCTATTTACAAATAGTAATATGACAAAATTAGCAATAGTACAAAACAAAGCAAATTTAAAAAAACAATGACACAGGTACAAAATACTGTGATAGTTAAAGAAGATATAGTTAAAATATACAATGACACAGTCATAAAAATGTACATTCAAGACACAAAAATTGTAAAACTACATCACAATTTGCAGTCTAAATACAATAATAGCAGCACAAATACAGAAAAATATAGGAATTTTCAATAAAAAATTAGAAACAATTTTTTAACTGTGATAACTATAAATTTTAATATTTGTATTTTCTTATTTAAAATATCTGTTGCCAAAGGATCTTGCAAAGCACCAATCACTTTACCAGGTGGAGATTTTTTAAAAAAAAGCTGTTATTTTATTCTGATTGTGTTAAAGCTATTTTTCAAAGGCTCTTTTTCCAGGGTAAATAAAAGAGCTATCAATTGAGTATATTAACCCAAATTCAAACTAAAGCTTAAATTTTATACTACAACACTAAAGAATTGAATATCCATAAAAATGGACAAACATTTTAAATATTATTAAACTTTAAGAAGCTGTCAATTTGGCAACCTTTTTTTTCCACCTAGATGCAATTTTCAGATTATTAAAAAGTGTTATTTTACATGTAAAAGGATATTTTATATGAAAAATCAGTTTGAAAACATTCTTTTTGGAAAGAAATTCATGGACTGTTTGACTAATGGTAGAAATTTTTAAATATAATTTTAGTATTTTTTTTAATATTAAAATAACACACACAAAAAGAGATTTTTTAATATCCCATTTTTAAACTTCTGTGGTTATTAAGAAACAAAATCATTGTTATTGTTCTTTGTAATTCCCTTTACCATTTTGTTTATCATTTTATACTGAAGGGAAAAGTTGAAAAAGATTTTTTTAATACATTTTAGATTAGTTCTATTTGAAATTATAGGACCAATATAGGACCACTGCTACCACTGTACATTACATTTTACACAGTAGTATATTAACAATTTTTCAATATAGGCCTTCTTCCCTTTAGTCTGGGTTGTTTCAGATCCTCGGCTCGGAGTAATGCTCACAAACCACCTAGAAATATAATAATGCACAATTTATTAAATTATTTTATCTCTACAGCAGTTGAGGAATACAGAAAATTACACAGAAATCAAGCAAACATATTGTGGGTGTACTGTCAAAAGAGACCAAGTCACTTTGTATTACTGTAGGTAAAATACATTTTAAAGTTCGGTCATGGGTAAAATCCATATTTTATTCCCATTTTAACATTAAAAGGCTACAATTAGCTTTGTATATTGGCTTGGGCTATTTTTTCCCAAAATGTGATAGAATATCAACACTTGAATACAATGCTGAAATACTAAAAGGCAGAAAAAGAAACAAACCCAGAAATTAATTTAAAAAATATGTATGAAAAACTTGCTTTGCTCAATTCTTAAAACTGTAATAAAATTGAGCATTGCAAGAAATTATCAAAGCAACACTTAATTGGCAGATAGAATATGCTTCACTTTTGGAATATTTTATAATAAATTGAAAAAATAACTAGAGGTTAAAATAGTGATTTTTCCCCATTAATATGTGCAAAAATGTTATACACATACTTCAAAGTCAAAAGTAATAGAAAGTCACTAATGCTTTCAAATCAGCAAAGTAATTTTAGCATTATATTTACTAATAAATTTTTAATAATTATACAATTACAAAATGCAAACAAACATATTATACTTCTTGAAATAATTTAATTAAAAATGTAATAATTTTAAAAATCTTTAATGATTGATAATCATTCAATAATTTAGTTTCGAGAGAGAAAAAACTGATCGACCTTTGACTACATCCTTTTTTGCAATTGGTCGATTTCTTATATGCGTTATGTGATGCTTTTGGTACAAAAACTGGGGTTATCCAGTTTCAAATCTTTAATTATAATCTGTAATATATCTTTAATTAATATTTAACTAACACCTGTCTAACAAATTAAGCTTAAGAAATTTTTAAAACAATGATGCATGTTAAGCCTATCCCTATGACCACTTTACCCCATCTTACTGAAATTACTATAAAATAATGTCTGTAATTAATTCAGCTTATCTGTTAATGAGGAAGTATTCTTAAGATCTGTATGAAGCTTTCAGCAGAGTCAATTTAATGCAAACTTAATTAAACAAAATGTAGGAGAGAAGTTAAATTAGGTATTCCAACTTCAAACTGCTACATCAACAAACAAAATGGGTGTTTTCTCCTACTAAAGTGCTGCAATTAATATAATTTTAAATGTTAAACTTAGTTCTTAACTATTCAAAGCTAAAATAAAAAAATTACATGCATACCAATATTCATTACAAAGTTATAGAATTTTATTTGATGTATGACACTTCACCCCACCTGACCCTAAACTTAGCAATATGTATTTAGAGGTGTAGCTAGATTTATAGTAAAACAAAGAGGCATAACAAAATGTATTCTTGTTCCATTTTTAAAATTACAAAATCAACAAATTTTACAGAAAATATAACTTACTACAAACTATTATACAGGGAGTTACAGGCAAGTCTATTTTTAATGCCTCAGCACGAGTAGTAGAAATCTAAAATAAATTATAAGTACAGTCTTTATTTTTATGTTAAAAATATTGTTTGATGACTGAAAAAGAATTGAGTTCTTAGAAAGTAAAATGTTTTTTTACTTTTACAAAATGCTCAACGAATAAAAACATTTGCTATTATGCACATTATTAATCATATACACATTAAAGGCATCAACAAAAATTCCTTAATAGGAACTCGCACCATTCTAAGATAGTTGATAAGTAATTTAAATATATAGATTAAAACAATAAATAATTTTAAAAAAAGTTTTAACAATGTAGGGGAAAGTAAAGAAACATGCTAAAATTATTAGCAAAATGTTACAATATATAATGATGTATAATGGTCATGCCTAGGACATGACCTTCAAAAAGGTCATGTCCTAGGCATGGAGAGCGAACGTGAAAATACTTCAAATCATTAAAAATGCTTTTGCATTTTATACCATCAACAATAACATTATCACGTTTATGTTCCACAATTAAGTGATAACTTTCAGGTGTTCTGAAATCACCTATGCAATATGGTTTTTGTATGAACATATTCTTTGTTATGTCACAATATCTACAGAAATTTTCTACTATAAAACTTTCAGAAAATCCACCAATAGTATGAAATCCCAAATTATTTTCAATTTTTCAAATTTGTTTTCATTGCTATATAGAAAAAAAATGATCTACATAATCTTTCAGTGTATTTAACGTTATACTAAATTTTTCACAAGTAAACATTTTTGAAGTGTTCCAGTCTGTAAAATAAACAATAAAAAAATCAAATGGATACAAGATAGTCACATTTTATGCTTTATTTAAGGCATCATATAGACATTAAAGGCATCAACAAAAATTCCTTAATAGGAACTTGCACCATTCTAAGATAGTTGATAAGTAATTTAAATATATAGACTAAAACAATAAATAATTTTTAAAAAAGTTTTAACAATGTAGGGAAAAGTAAAGAAGCGTGCTAAAATTATAAGCAAAAAGTTACAATATTTTTTCTTTCATTTAATAACCAGCATTAAAAATATGAATATCTTTATGGACCTGTTTGAATAAGAACATATAAGGTATTTGCTCTAGTTTTGGCCACATTGGATCTGTTTTTCCAATAATTAACCAGAAATTTCAAATTAACTAATAAGAAGCATTCCAATACTTTAAACAATCCTTATTTTACTATTTTCACTCTGATTGGTTCATTTTTCTCAAACATGTGACTTGTAAAAAAATTAAATGCATGATCATGTATTGTATACTCACAACTGTTAAGGTTTGTGTTAAGGAACAAGGTTTTACAGTTTTTTATCATCAGGCTCTCAGAATTAACTGTTTATTCTAAAAGTAATTACCCTTAGGATTTGTGAGGTAATCTTTCTTTTTATTCTGATTTCATATCAAAATTAATTATTTTTAAGATTAATTGGGTGGTGGCCAAAACTGGTACTTTAAATTTACTATATATGCCAGTTTTGGCCATGCAGGTGGCCAAAAGTGGAACACTACATGTTCCAGTTTCGGCCACATAAATTCATTATTGCATTTTGAGTCATTACATAAATTTAAGAATATCTGGATGAAATAAAATCAACTAATTTAGTTTTGTTTCTAAAATAAAAGCAACTAACTTAATTTTATTTCTAAAATAAAAGCAATTGATTTAGTTTTGTTTCTAAAATGAAAAGTAACTAATATAGCTTTGTTTGTTTTCATTTTACATAGTAATGGCTCCAATTAAAAATAAGAAGGCAGGTAGCATTTCCATAAAAAAAATTTTGCTACTCACCATCTAAAGTTGGTAATGCAGTTAAGGCCATTCAAAAAGGAATGACAAAAACATCTCCATTTTGAATGTTTACCTCACATTTATGTTAGAAAATTTCAACTTGAGGAACCTGACTCGAGTGATGAGGAATATTCTTTTATATGCATGGATTGCTCTAATTTTAAAAATCATTCCGATGAATTTGATTAATGTTGCAATTAAAAATTATAAAAATACATATTTGTGGATATTGTTAGTGAATATAATAATGCAAATTCTTGATTTGTAACATTTAAAAAAAAATCTATGCTTTTGCAATGTAAGTTTATTCCTCTCCCCATTTTTTGTTTCATATTTTATCAAAAAAATTATGCGAGTATATATAGTTTGTATTTTATCAACCAAATTAAATTATTGTTTTCTGCATTCCTGTTTTTTTTTTTAAACTGAAATCTGCAGCTAAAATCAGCTTATGTAAATTTTATTACATATCTTTATAAATTCATCCAAAAAAATCACATTTCATATAACAGAAAATGTACTAAAATATATATTGCATAAAAATGATTTATTTTTACTTGAAATTCATTCAAGTGTCTGTTAAAAATATAATATTAGTGTGGCCAAAACTGGTGCAAATTGGGTTAATTTATTTAATATTTCATAACTCGACATCTAAAATATTCTTCAGAAAAATTTTATAACTAGCAGAAAGTCAATAAAATTTGCTAAAGAATAGAATAAGTATGATTTAATACGTTTTAAACAGTCATCTACTGTGAAATTTCCATTTCAAATTTTCTCTTAAGGTGGCCAAAACTGGAGCATCTTACCCTATATATATATAATCTGAACAAATTATTTAGTAACTCAAAAACATTAAAACTTGTATTCAAATACATTCTTAGTGTCAGATATTTTATATAAAGAAATTTCCATATTTAAAGCTTACAATAGAAAAAAAAAGTTCTATAAAGTAAGATTGCTAAATGTAAACAAAGCATTTGAATTCTGAATACAGGCAGACTATTTGAAAACTTAAATGTTAAAAAAGTTCATTCTCAAAACAATATTCCTAAAGATATATCAAGAAAAATGTTTCATTTATAAATGGAAATAATAATGGAATAACTTTTATGATGGAATAATCAACTTAACAATATATTTTATTCTTTCGTTTGAAAACATAAAACTTTTAATTATAAAATTTGATATCTTGTTATAAATTACTTTCGATACTTTGTAAATAATAAATATATTTTTCCCTAAAAGAGCTGTAGAATATAATAATGCAAGAAAAAACAAAATATTAAACGAAAAGAACAAAAAAAGCTATATACTAATGTAACACGAAGCCTAATATGATATTCAAACAATGTTAAATCAACTTCCTTCATTTTAAAATCACCCTTAATAGGGTAATTGATAAAATAAATGATATAGTACACAAAATTAAACAAATTAATACAGAATGTATAAAAACATAAGAACTTACCATGTATTTTCATCAAATCAGCAAGCAGTAGTGGGGTAGCGTTATATATAGGCACCGCCTCAGGCTAATAGGAACTGCGGAGACTTTTCTGTGCCCTGAAGCGACAAACATGATAGATTATCCAGAGGGCGCTGGCAGCAGATGTGCACAAATGGAGTTGTAAGATTTGGCGCTTACGCACACTTTCCTTCCCTATTGGAAATGACATTATCCTGTTTTTTTACAAGTCCAATTTTGTGAATGTTTTCACAGATCGCACACAACTGCTAAATCTATGCTTCCGTCCACGAAATAAATTTTTTTATACGCTTTCTGAAATACATATATCTCATATTTTTTTAATTAAATAAAAAAGTATATATTGTAATTAAATAAATTTTATAATTTATTTAGTTCTGAATCTGCTTTCTGAAATACATATATCTTATTAATAATTTTTTAATTAAATAAAAAAGTTTATATTCTATAAAAGTATATATTGAAGCAATCAAAATATTTATTTGTTAAACAATTTATATAAATATATACTGATATGTTATTCTGAGATTGTCATAAAAGTCAAGTATAATTGCTTTGAAATGTTAGGAAACACCAAATAGTGTGTTTTTAATTACTGTGAAATTAACTTCGATATAGCACTTATTTCTACTTCACCTTCAGTTTTTAAAATATATTTATATTGTGAATTATTTGTGTTGTAGAATTATATTTTGTTGTATGCTTCTTAGTCAGGAAATGAAAATTCTATTCGCTATAATAATAAAATAATACACATTCGGGATTAGCAGTGGTATAATTTCCACGTTTTATATAGTTACCGGCCAAGTGCATAAATCTTTACCAGTTATCCTTAATTGTGCAGCATATCATCATAACTTCTATCTATGAGCATACAACCTTACATATCAGTTTTCATATTAACTATCACATCTAAAATATTTAAACATTTAACTAATGTTTGCAGAGAATGCGTAGACAAACACATGCTTTTCCCACAATATTTTTTTCCTTTCATTTCGATTGATTATAGTACAAAAAAAAGAAAAGAAATTAGTGCATTTTTATTTATTTTTGTCTGCATATATTCATTCAAACTTTAACTCAAAATACGAAGGCGAAATAAAAATGTTTTACCAAACACTTTTTTCATATGCTATCTTTTATTTCGTACTAAAAAAAAAAAAAACC
>BGPR01055392.1:0-10028 GCA_013235015.1 Araneus ventricosus | reverse complement strand
TATATATATATATATATTTAACATTTGTATATTAGACAATGAGCCCTACAGTCATAGAATTATATATATATATAACAACATATCAGTCATTAAGCTGTACTTTCTTTAAAAAAACAAATTTAAAAAAATTAATTCAAAAATGTAACAACTATTTAAAAAATATTTATGAACTAAAATATAAAAATAATATACTCTTGAAATATAAGACAATTTTATTAATGAAGAAAGGAAAAATATAATAAAAATTGTCATTTCTTGACTATAGATATATTATTGTAGGTTTAAATATTGGAGAATTTTACACTCGGCTGTTCATTTGTTTCATTACAAACACAAGTTTTGAATCTTTCTATAATCCTAATCTGTTTCACCCAAAACATTAAATAAAAAATTTTCTAGATAAAATTTTTAAATTCAGGTGTCGAGGTGCAGTGAGTCACCATCATCAGGACTATCTGTGTGCAAATTTCATGACTTTAAGTGTGTTAGATTCGTCTTGACATTGCGCACACGCTCACAAAATTGCCTTTTATAAGTATAGATCATAGTTTAAATTGCACTATGTAGATGTTTGTATTCCTTTTGGAACATTTATATGCATTACTTAATTATCTTACATTTGAACATTATTGCAATATAAAAACTTTGTTGTCCCCAACACTATTTAGTTTTCTCCAGTATTAAAATGAAACTCACTGCATTTTACTATGTTCTTTCCTTGTGAACATGATCCTTTCACAATATTTATTTATTTTATAAAAAAAGGAGCATCTCATACTTCGCATTTTATTGTGTTGCTCATTAGAGATTTATTTAACCCTTTGCAGTGAAGTGTGCCAGTTAATGGCACATGTAATTTCACTCGCTTCTCAACCGTTAAATTCAAATATAAATGGAAAATAATACGTTTAGGATAGGGCTAATAGTTCTCCTTTTAGAATATATATAGTAGTGTTATGAAATTTTGTTTCGGAATAGGAACTATTAGAGATAAAGTTTGGGAAAATTCCTTGACTCGGAGATAAGAAATTTTTCAGTTCTGGATGTTTAACAATTTTAGCAAAGTAACTCGAAAATTTTGCTCCAATATTTTTGAAGTTTTAATTTATAATTTTCTGTAAGATTCGACAATAATTTTTGAGTGTATCCAGGTGGCTGTATCTAAGGGGGTTCTCATGAGGGGGGTGACTCGAAAGGGGGACGACCTCCCCCCCCGGAATGAAGTATTTTTTTTAAACTTTTTTGTAAATTCTATGTCTAGACAATAAACTAAACCCATTCATGTTGTTTTCTCAGCATATTTTCAAAACATTATCACCTTGTGCCGCAAAGGATTAAAATCTAATTTGCTTGTGTTCTCAAAAATAAAGATATGGAAAGTACTCTAGTACATCAATTCAATAAAATATTTTTTTATGTTCTATATATTCTTTCTTTAAATATACATTTTTTTCTTTAAATATTCATTTAAAAATACTTTAAAATCACTATTTAAAGATGCATGAACAATTTTATTTCATTAAAGCAGATAAACTTGATATTTAAATCACCGCAACCCTGCTTGTGATTGGATCAGTATGGTCAGCACGGCGATAAGGTCGGAGTTCGTAACGTATATTTGCGAATCCTACTATGGTTTAGATTGAGGTCGCTTTTCATTGGCTCTCAGCGTCACGTGACTTCGCTTGCTTCTGAATGATGTCATAGGAGCTCGCTTAGTTTGGATTTCGATTTTTGTCTTAGCTATTGTATCATGGGAAAACCAAAATTATCTTTTAATTACGATTATTTAGATATTTCTAAAGGGAATGATGAATTCACTATAAAGATAATTTTGGTTTCTCCATGATACAATAGCCAAGACAAAAATCGAAATCCAAACTAAGTGCGCTCCTATGACATCATTCAGGAGCAAGCGAAGTCACGTGACGCTGAGAGCCAATGAAAAGCGACCTCAATCCAAACCATAGTAGGATCCTTAAATATGCGTTCGTAACTGTTGGACGTAGTTGGAACTTTAACCCTTTACGGTTGATGCCGCCACAGTGGCGGGGTTAAATAACTAGAGCTAAAATCAAACTGCAGCGGTGGCAAGCAGAGCCCTGTTTTCACGTTTTTAGCCATATTTTCTTATGTAATTATGGCTTTTCTTGTTTGTTTCCTACCTCCCCTGACAGTTTGAACGTTAAGTTTTGAATCTCCTTGGATTATCCTTTAGTAGTTCATATCAAAACTTAGAGATTACTTAAAGGAGAATGTAAAAATTTTTTCGCACAATCTCTTTTGAAAATAATTCCATAAATTCAATTACTCAAAATAATCATTATCATCATTTAAAAAAATTCTAAAACAGTCATTTGTTGCTTGTTTCAAAAGCGTAATATGAAGGGTTTTACTGAGAACACATTTTAATCCTCAATAACGTTCAATCCTCAATAATAGTAGATAAAAGCGTTTTTGAAGTTAATGTCCCTGCTCAATATTTTTATGCGTACATTCTTTACATTAAAGCTTAATTTATATTTTATTCTTTTTACCTAAATTTAACTGCATATTTTATACTTTGTTCTTCAATTGATCGATTTCTCCGATGTAATACATTTCGACATTTTTTTTTACATTTGGCAATTATGAATGTTTACTACTAGATCTCAAAATGGGCATGCATACGCAAATTACTTGCTAATATCCTTCACTTAGAACTGATTTAGATTAGAATTGACATTAATTAGAAGAGTGAAATGTCCAGAAGTCTATCACGCTAGTGCTGACCTTGAAATCTAATTGAAGGTCGGGAAGCAGATGCTTCCTTGAATGGAATCTCTAGATTATCACGCTGTTGCTGACCTTTAATACTTATTGGAGGTATGAAATTAGGCATTTCCTTGGGTACGTTCACACGAGGTGGTTCCTCGGATTCGCCTGACAGCTGGTTGTGTTCACACGGGACGTTTAGCTAATTGGTTCTGACAGGCGGAGGAGCACATTCGGTTGGTTTCGGTGTTGCTTATCTTCGTTCGCCGAAGAGAGAGACATCGTAGCGAAAATATCAGCAGAACGGTATACACTTTTGACATTAAAAATGTCTCAACGAGCACAAAAAACCCCAAAGTCCTGAATATTACGGATATGTTTGCAAACCGTTCACAACCCGTTAAGAGTGGCAACAATAAAAAAATCTAAAATTGTTATGTTGGTGATTGAGCACCCACCGAAAATATAATTAATAATAAACGTAAAGGGACGGCGGGTAGTATGGGCCACTTAGTAAGTTTCTAAGGTCTGCCCATTATTATGCCTACAGTACAGTTATAGCATCAATTTGCCTCAGAAGACAGCTAGTTGACATAACTGCTTTGCATCGTTCTTCAATAAATTCTTTTTGTTTATGACCCTATAAGTGGTTCTTCGTATAATTTTTGACGACTCATTGCACTTTTAAGGGTAAGAATAAAATTATGAAATTAGTGTTATTATTTAGCTTACTTTATTATAGATCATGGCGGGAAAGTTTCGTCTTTCTTCTTTTAACCGATTTTAGTCACCGTGCTTTCTTCTTCGATGTCGGTCGGGTAGTATGGACCTTGTGAGTAAAACATATTTTTTTACTTTACGAAAAAGTGTTCGAAAGAAAGTTCGAAAAGAAGCCTGAAGGCGAGGGTTGAGGAGAGTGTTTTGTGGATGTCATGAAGCTCGCAATTGCAAGTGGGCCGTGGTGGCCTCATGGTAAGGTCTCGAACCGGATGGTTCCTGGTTCGAAATCCGATTTCACTGAAAATTCAATGCGTATGTGGGCCTGTTGCGCGTTTAATCATACATAATGATCAAACGTCCTCCCGCTGGTGTGGCGCGTAAGTTTCGAGAGGGTGAGGGGTGCCAGACCAAGTGTCTTCCTCGTCATCTGACCTCACTTCAGAATTGTGAGGTCCGTCTCAAAATATCTTTCGTGTTGCTTCAGAAAGAGTCTTTAATATAACTAAACTAAACTAAGTGCAATTGCAAGTGTTTTGAAAAAAATTGGAAATAAATAAGGGGCCATTATGGTGTGCACTGCAAAGAAGAAAAATTTATTAAATGGCTATTAACAACTAAGATTAAATGGCTAATAAGATGCTTATGGAAATGCAAGAAAAATTATTTCTATTTTTATAATTTGGCTACAGAATCAAAATATAGGGTAGGGTTGCTCAAGTCGTACCACAGCCTAAGTCGTACCTATCCCATTCTAACTTTGTTTTCGTCGAATCAGCAACGCTGACGGCAGTGCGATGATTACTGGCATCGGTGATGTTAATTACATTATTTTGAACAGAGCTTCGATGCGTTACAACCTAACATCGAAGAAAAATAAATTTTCGGTAGTTTTCTTATAGTTTTCGTGCATATTTCGTAAGACGAAGAGAAAATAAATATTATAAATAAAATGTTACTATTTCTTAGGATATCATTCTGTGCTATCTGAATATATATCTGTAACTATGGCACTGTGGTTAGTTTCAATCTTTTATAATGCTTATTTAAAATAATACACGTGACGTTGCTTAAGTCGTGCCTCAAACGATGCGTAATTCATATCAGGTAAGCCTTAAGGATCTTTTGCACATCTAAAGATGCATATCATTTACAGAAAGAGAATATTGTTCTATCTAATATGTAATATTAAATGTGCTTTTTCCAATTTTTAGGCAGGGTTCATAAACGTGGCAAAAGGGACCGATGACACTTGGAGACAAGAAGATATGGACGAGGCGTTATGAAAATTACCCAATGGTGATATGTGTAAGCGTATTTCATATTATGCCTGACAAAAGCATGACTGCAACATAATTATTGTATATCAGTGTATGATATCAGGTAAGTGGCAACAGTAAGATGTTACGCTACTTTGAATTTGATTTTTAGAAATAGTCTAGAGAGAGACGAGACGAGTACGAGTACGGTTGAACGATGTTACGATGTACGCAGATAGGAAGTGTAATAGTTGTGTTTTAATGATCTAAAAAATGTTTGTTTAGTCTTAGAAGAAGTCGTATGAATGTCAATCGAGAAGCTAACATATGGGCTTCAATGAAAATATAATATTCATAAACCGAAACTGCGATGTCACCTTCTCGAACTAAATAAACATTTTGAATTTGTAAAACCGAAAGGGTTGACCGAGGATTAACTCAAGACCTAATAGTTTACTCAAAGAATAGTAATACAAGGTGTTTTTGCTTCATTTGCTTCCAAGATACGACTTAGGACATAGATGGTACGACTTAAGAACCGGTTCCCTTAGTCGTACCGATGTTATTACTTTAAGATTTGTTTATCTCATTCGATATACTACGTGCATTTTGAACTTTCTTGTAATAAATAGGTGCAATATTCATAAAAGTTGTGAATAATGCAAAATTTAATACTTTATTCAGTAAAACATGCAACTTTTTTCCTTGGGGGTACGACTTAAGCAACATTACCCTATCTATTTGTACCCAAAAATTATTTGTTTTTATTTTTAACCTTGTGTTCTTTAGTGTGCCCTATACTACCCGACATATTTAAATTTTTGTAATGTATCGACTTAAAAATTAGTTGTCAAACGCAATTTGCATAGTAGATAAATTTGTTTAATATAATCAACATGAAGAAAAGTGTTCAAAGAAAGGTTTTGATAAGTTATAGCTCATTCCAACAAATAATATAAATTTTATATTAAATTTTCCTTAAGTGGCCCATACTACATGCTGTTCCTCTAATAAAGTTTTATTGTTAAATGCTTACCCAGTGCATTCTTTTCTTTCTTTGAGGTCTCCTTCTTCTAAAATTGCAATACCCTTAGTATCTGCCTTCGCCTTTCAGCTGTTCTCTCTTAATATTTATAGCCCGTGCCATACATGCAACGTACCGAAATTAATATGCAAAATCGGCCCAGTTTATAAGGCTGGGGGACTCTGACAAAGTCATTATTGAAATTATTCTTGTGCAGTAATATATTCTGAATTTATCGCCAAAACATGACAAATATGACTTGCTTTTACATTTCGTAACACACACACACACACATACACATTTGCTTTAATTATTAGTAAAGAAAAATATATAAGTGCGCATTAAAAAAGTAATTAATCAAAAAAGTTTTAAAAATGTTTTGAATACTCCATTTACAGATAAATTTTTACTTACCGTCTTAAACAGATTCGGCGTTTGTAACGGCCATCCACTGAAGCTGAAAACTCATGCAAAAAAGAACACGTGTGAACACTGCCACTTGTTCCAACGCAGTAAGGAGACGAATTGGCGGTAGAAACGGAGCGTTTCTATGGGAAGAAAAGGATACGCTTCTGCCACGACGCGGTTAGGCATGTTCACCGCATCATTGTGAACGACGCCTGCAAACAACGCAGGATCATATGTCGACCGGAACTGCAGAATCGGCAGAAACCGTCCTGTGTGGACGTACCCTAAAGGTACGATAAAACTCGTGATACATTTTTAAGCTTCGTACCTTTAGAAGTATTTCTTGTGAAAGAACTTCCGAATCCTCGAATTAAATAAGTTTTATATATAATAACGGGCTGAGTATGTGAAGTGGAATTTTGATATCGCGAAGATATTTCTTATAGTGACAACACCATAGTCTTAACAAAAATAAATATTTAAAGATATCAGAGGGATAGTTTACACGAAACTGTTTTCGGATGTGTGAGAAAATTTTTTTATCTATTTAATAGGAGTTGCCATTCGGCAGTCAACAAACTTTCTTGTCGTCGTGAAATCACAAAGTGGAAACAAATGTTTAGTGGAGGTTGCGACAAGCAACTACTTAATTACAAATAAATTGTTTCGAGGCAAAAATAAATTAATATTTTTCTACATTTTTTGAGAGAATGTGAGGATCTACCTCTTATTTTAGAACCATTTTTAACATAGGGCTACGTTCCTCCCATTGGGGTCTCAGGAAGGCAATTGATTCACACGCCAAAACTTGGTATGGGAGATCTTCAATATCTCGGTAACTACACATATTGAAAACATAACTAATGTCTTATTTTAGAGATAAAGGGTAACGTAACAACAGAAGTTACCAAAACAAAATTGAAAATCGGAATTATAGTTCAGCGACTACTGAGTCGCAAAGTTGGGCAAAAATACGTCTGAATTGTTGACGCGATCCTCCATATCTCGGTAAATACATATTTTAAAAACATAATTAATGTCTTATTGTAGAGATAAAGAGTAACAACAGAAGTTACACAAAAAACTTACTTAAACTTAAAAACTTACGAGGAACTTCGAGAAACAAAAGAGTCACGTGAGTAAAGTAGTCCTACGCCTTTAACACCAGCGTCTGTTTGAAAAGACAGCCTCCCGGTTTTTTTATTAGTATAAAAATAGCCTACGATGCTTGAACAATTCCTTCAAACCTAATTTGCCTAGTTTTAGTGCAATGTTATGAGGGTGTTTCAAAAAATGAGGGGACAAGAGCTCTAACGCATTCAAATTCTCCGTGCGAATTAAATTCCTTGTCTAAACAACTGAGACGATCACAGCATTCGAATGCCGGCAGTAGATGGAGCTAGTTGTGCGTTAGTACGCCAAAGTCTGGGTTAGAAGATGGAGGCGTTGTTGAAAACGTGTTCGGCTATTGAAGTAAGAAGTGTGGTAAGATTTTTGAGACTAAATGACGAAACTGCTCTTGACAGATGTCCAGCTGAACTCCCGGGCGATTACAGATTCAGTTTCGAGTTATTTGGTACAGCGTTTCTGATGGGAGTTATTGGAACAACCTCCCTACAACTAGGATCCCACACCAAGTGATTTTCATCTCTTCAGACTGTCGGAGAATCACCTCTAAGGTCGGCATATGCCGAAGTTCAGCAAGACCTCTTGACGTTTCTCCACGACCTTGAAGCTGATTTCGATACATTAGCGTACCGATGGAACAAATGCTACGACAACCATTGTAACTGTATGGAGAATTCGTAAAGGGTGGGCCGCCCCCCATAGGTACGGCACTGCAATGTCTTACTACGTTGTGTATCTCTTTGAATGCAAGAATTCGAAAAGGGCGGACCGCCCCCATAGGTACGCCACTGCCGTGTTTTATTGCGTTGTGTACCTCTTTGAATGCAAGAATTCGTAAAGGTTTTTCCTTAGAGTCCTTTTTACCTTAATTTTTAAAGCATCCTCGTATATTTCCAAAATTGAGTAAGGACTGTATAGAAACCCAGTTGCTAGAGGTCAATATTTCTGGTTGATGTTCAGTTAAGGGCTTCTGATTGGTGAAAAATTCTTTTACTTGTTCTGATGTTACAAAGCACTCTTGGGAAATTACTAGTTAAGTTAATAAAATAAATCAATCAGTAAAAATCGTAACCAGAAAAAAAATTCTTTGCAAGTATGAGGGCATGTTTTTTCCAAGTTACAAACAGTAAGAAAGTACAAAAAACTATCCAACAGATTTTCCAGGTAACGGAGAAGAAATTGTATTTCCACATTAAGAATTACCAGCTACATTCAAGCTCTTGTGCAGCATTTTGATTGCGTAGAAAACCTAGATAAAATGATTTTTAATAATATTCGAATGTTGGAGGCTGTGTTTCTAATAATAAAAAGAATGAAAGTCTGTGAATCTGTGTGGCTGATAGCGATTTTCAGAACAAACCGTTGGACATAGAGCTACTACATACGGTACAGATTTACTTTGAATGTAGATCTCGGTGGCATTTTTTAAAATCCTAATTTAAATTTTTAATTACTAAGAATTTTGTCCACTTTTCACTTATATCTTCGGTGAATATTATACCTTCGAAAGAATTATCACACAAAAATGACTTTTATACCATTTTAAAGTGTAACAAATTATATTCCCAATGATATTAATTTTAGTGTTATAAAATATATAATCGAAGTGTTTCAATTTTTTAAATTATTGAGTTCTGCTGTCAGGGTCGTTAAATGTTACAATGTTTCGTTTCATCAAAGAGAGAAAAGAGATAAGATTAAATAAGCAAACAATAGAACAATGTGGGAAAGGAGAAGGTTCGTAGATTAAATATAATTACATAATAGAAAAGGCCAGAAAAATCGGTGACAATCACGTGGTTTGGTTTGGCTACGTGCCAAAGAGATTAAGACCAGACAGTCCGTATACAAATTAGTATATTCCCCATGGGATACTGTTTGGATTCTGTGATGATTTCATATCAAATAGGAATTATGACTTGCTTTTTTAGCTAAGTTCAGCAGTTTCTTTTCTTCTTTTTATTTTATGTTGATTCATTGACGGGGAACTCCGTTAAAATCAGAAAGAAGTTATACTAGAATTAATAGATTTTTCCACTTCTCGGAGATCATTACTTTCGTTTCTGTTAAAAAGGTTCTTTCTTTTTCATACTTAATTTTGGAATTAAATATTTATATATTTTATAAAACGAAATTTATTGTCAATTGATTTATCATTTCTGTTTTCCATGCTTTTTTATTTCTTAACCCTCTGATTCCTAAGACCATTGGAATAGAGAGACCTGAAAATACGGGAACGCCCGAGTTTTTCTTTCAAAGATAAGGGAATTTCACTTCCCCTCTCAAAAATCGCAATGAAAGCTGGCACTCTTCAAATTCTAAGAACCCCCTTCCTTCTTCCTAAAACCCTTCTGGGCGAGCCACTCTAATGAAGAAAGCGCGCGCAGCAGGTGTGAAATCCATCACACTTAACGAAAGGGGGGTGGAAACATCACAGTGATATTCGGACCTTTCGGGCGTCCACCGTCTTTTGCTTGAAGGGACGGTTGGGACGATCCCGTATCGATAGAGTTAAGCACTCTGCCACTGTGCATGAAATTGTCTACTACAACCTTCGTTAATAAATCTGTGACAATCAGATCTGAGATATTGTTGGCAAGCTAAAAGTCCATCTTAGACGGGCACAAATCTTCTTGTTAGCAAGATGAGAGAAGCAGCTGGTCGCCGAAAACGGTTAGTAGTAAATAAGGAAACCAGATCTCATGGTGGTGATAGATATTGCGAGTTCATTCCGCTGC
>BGPR01055391.1:0-10028 GCA_013235015.1 Araneus ventricosus | reverse complement strand
TTTGAAATAATTCGCAATGAAGAAAAGGTACAATCATAGTTTCATGTTAAAATTTGCTTTTTTCTTATAAGTTCCATCTATTGTGGTTTTTCTCTTTTCCTGTAAGGATGCTTTTTTTCAACGATTGTTGCCAAGCGGTTCATGCTATTAAAATTTGAAAACTACCTGTACACTCAAACTTAAAATTTTCTATACCTTTTTCCAGTACATTTTTGATGTAACTTGTTTAACAAGTTAATGTATTTTTTTTTTGTAAATATAGGGAGTAAAATTTCTGCTATATTGCATATTGGGTGAGTAATATTGTCTATTGATAGTTTTAAGTTTGTAAATATAGCTTTGTCAGATAGTGCAAAATGGCAGAGAGGCCCAATTTTGAACCGGCTCCTATATTGGACCGGTATCATCAATTCTATTAAATATTTGGGCCATAAAATAAGCTAATTATGTTATATCGATGTAAATGGGGCGTGGGAAATCATTTTTAAAGGAAAAGGCTGTTAGAGGACAAGTGTGTATGTTGTTATCAATTAACTATCTTAACAAAAGCTCATGCGCTATTCTAAGTTATGTAGAAAAATATGTTGGAAATTTCTTTAGCTGCAACTGTAATCATTTTATGAAAATAGCTTAAAATTAAGGTTAAAGGATTTTTTTTGTTTCTGTCCAAAAGTAGCCTATATTGGACCACAAGCGGTGGCCCCATCTAAATAAATTGGGTTATCTTTAGGTACAGGAATATCTAACACGCAGTTTATCACCGCATTTTACATAAAGGTACATCAGTAGTCCTCAAAAATTGGAATTGAAACAAGTGACGGCAAAAAAAAGAACATGCATACCCAATAAAAGGACACTATAGCCATCGAATGTTGGATTAAAAAGTAACTTAGGAAACGTATCATTTATATCCTTTATGAGGAAGAAAAAGAGAGAATAGGAAGTGATACAGTGCATAAAATGTCATATTTGGGTCCGTATATTGTGTGCCGGTGAGAATTTCAGAATCAAAAAAATATTTTTGCTTTAATTGTGCTAAAAGAAATCGGTGTTCAAGTCTGATCTCTGTCGTTTAGTGGTCAGTTTCCTTGACCAATTTCCTTGATTGAATCAATGACACATTTTTTAAGCTGCTTTTTACGTAATTTAAGGAGTATTCTATGAAAAGTAATTACACTGATCTGAAGATAAATAAACTACAAAAACTGCTACTTGTTTTTCATTAAAATTACTTCTACATTAACTATTAGTTCTACATTAACTTAGGTAAAAAATTTCCAGTTGGTTCAATTTCGGTGACTTTAACATTTATCGGAACAAGGAATGACACTCTTCGAGAGACAGATTGTAATGTCTCATACCCTGGAAGCATTATTGTTTCCAAAGGAATGAAAACATTGAATAAATCTTTAAAGGTTGCAATGAAGAGCAGGTCTTAAACTTTTCTTGGACGCGAAGTTTACTGTGCACAGAACTACCAGTACGAATTTCTTGAAATCTTAATTTCAGTCTTTGAAAATTTGATTACTGTTCATAGAACTACCAGTACGAATTTATTGAAATATTCATTTCAGTCTGGACCATTCCATGCCAAATCATCCAGGGGTGGACACCCAAGGTTGTCAGATTTTGATGAAACTTGGTGAGTATGTGTTAGCCATGGATATAAGTACATTTACCAAATTTTAAGTTAATATGTCCATTAATTCTGAAATGCAGCACTTTAAACTTTTGTTGAAAACGTGTAAAAAGTCATCGATCGCACATCTGACAACCATGCATACTTTCATAGTTTTTGCTATAAAACAGTTAATTTTGAAGATAGAGAGTTAATTTTTTTGCAATTTGTTCAGTATTAAATTATGAATACAAGTGTACAGGTAAATTTCAGATTTAAGAGCACTGAAATAGTTTTAAGAATGTTTAAATAGCAAAATTGAGATTGATCCAAAACACTAATATGTATCCAGAAACTGCTGAATAACTTGAGTCTGTCTAAAAAAAGCCCTAAACCCATTGTACCACTGGAAACTAGATACAAAATGCTACAAAGTGGTGTAATAAAATTAGTGGGCTTTTGAGTTTTCACCTAATTAGAGTTGATCCAATATATACTATTAAAATCAACTGTTAGGCTGTTCACACTACCTCAAAGTGATACAATAATAAATATATGAAAGTGCTTTTGTAGTAATATGTCATGTTTATTAGATAAAATAAAGTTAAAAAATAATTATATTTTTTACAATGTACAGCCTTTGTTAGGGTACTAAATTATTAGGCTGTATATTCAAATTGAATAACTTACGATTATCATACATTTTCAAGAAATAACATTGACTTGTACAGTTTTTAACAACTCTCCTTAAAAGTATTCCAGCTGTCATCAATCTTTTTCTTAGATATTGCCCCAATTTTGTAAAGACGACCCGTATGTGACGTTATTTCTGGAATTTCAATCACACATAAAATATGTTGAGAGGGAACAGGACACTCATGTTGTCTTTCAGGCCAGTAAAATGTTTCAGAAAGCCCGTGTGGATGCATAAAAGCAATTGTGTAGTCACCTTCTTCTTTGTTAAGTTCACTGACAAGTTCAATCCACCAGTTTTATTCATAAACACAAATAACACAGTTATGAAGACTTGGTTCTAAACGCTGCAATATTGCTGAATTTTTTTGTATCTTTTAAAAACATTCCATCGAATACATAGTTCAGGATCCAGACTTGTCCGTTTTGCCGTGTCTTCTTGTCCTGTAATTGTTTTGCCCTTACAAAATCATTCTTCAAGTTTATTTCTACAATTTTGAATTTCTAGTTCATTTAAAAAAAAGAAAGATATCTTAGAAAACAGACCACAACAATACAAGCACATTTGGTGGGCATTTGTAATTTTTGTCGATTGGTAAACAACTCTGAAGATTTTTCTTTACAACTGTTCTTTTCACAGTTCCACCGATTGCACCACAACTGTTTTTCCATGACTTGTAGCATGGAAAGACCAACAATCATCCATCTGAAAATCTGTTTTGTGATGACACAAATTCATCATGATCTTAAAATTTTTACATTGAGCGCTACACCCATCTGTAAAATACTCGACTCTGTTTATGTGTGGAAATTGAGTTTTAATAAAATCTGTTGTTTTCTGCTGAATACAATAAACAAATGGAACGTCATGATTTAGGTTGTCAGATGTGAAACACAAAGGAGTGTCTTTGAGTCCATTAGAGGTCCTGCTGAAAATTACAGAAGGATGTAATGAACAGCTTAAATGACTCCAATGGTATGATTGTACCTCATTTTTTAGTACAAAATTGTTATTTTTTGCAAACCCCATTAAGATTAAACATTCATCATCTTTTAAGTTTTCTTTTCTCGTTTTCAGATATGAACTTTGAATTTTAGATATATAAGAATGAGCTATAAGACCTACTATTTTTTCTGTTACCAACTCCTTGAATTCTTCAACAGGTAAAGCCATTGTTTGATAAGCTTCACTCGACCATAATTAATCCATTGCAAGAATTGGATTTCTTCTTCATCGTCATAATCTTTTAACAAATCACTTAAGTAATTTTTGAGTGACTCGCTATTATTGGGACAGTCAGTGTAACAATGCAACATACAAACTCTATTGTCCTTGCTGCAAACAATTTTATCCATGAGCTGGTGAATTGCTTCTTTGTGATGTAGATTGAGTACAGAAGCTAACAGACAAACATTTTGATGAATTACACAGACACGTACTGCATGTGTACCAGGGGAACCAGCTGAAACGCACCATTTTGGACACACGCAGCAAAATGTTGAAAAAACAATTTTTATTTCAAGATATTTTTGTTTATATTCATTTTTCTTAACGCTTACTCTATCTTTGGGTCCTGGCACCATCATACTATATTCATCATCTTCATAAAAAAATTTAACAGTTTCCATTACTTCTTGAGAAATTTTATTTACTATTTGTGAACCTGGAATAACCAGGATCCCTTCTTCAAGTGTTAAGTCCTAAGCTTTTCGAGCCATATATTCTCTGACATTGAATTTGGTGGAAAATCTTTTCGTGACCAGGATTGAGGTGCAATTGTTAGTACTTGTATTTTTTCTCTTTTACTTAAAAAGCTGTTCAACTTTATTTTCATGAGCTCAACAAGCCTGTCAAATATCATCACATTTTTTTTTATTTCTTCATTTTTCTTTCTTTTTTCAATATCACTTTATGTCATCACAATGTTTTAATACTCCAGCTTAAATTAAATATATATCAAATATTTGTTTTTGTCATCTAATCTACATATTTAAATTTTTATTAATTATTTTTTATTAAAATATATTATTAGCAATTATAATAGTAAAACTTCATTAATATTTCTTTTACTCTTACAAGAATTACAAATTATTAACAATAGAAATAAATTGCGTACCTTAGATATTTTTTTAAAGAAAACTTAAATTTAGGCCTTAAATTAACAAGATTTTTTTAAATATTTTACTTTATTTAATAACATCATACAAATAGTCATTTAAATATTATTAAACTACTTTCATATTTATTATTGGGTTATTTAGAGTTTAGAGGATGCCTAATAGTTGATTTTGGTACTTTTTAATAGTATATCTTTTATGAACTCTAATCTGGTGAAAACTCAAAAGCCCACTAATTTTTTATACCACATTGTAGCATTTTTTTATCTAGTTTTCAGTGATATAATGGTTTTAGGAGTTTTTTGAGACAGACTCATGTTATTCAGTAGTTTCTGGATACATATCAGTGTTTTGAATCATTCTCAATTTTGCTGTTTAAACATTCTTAAAACTATTTCAGTGCTCTTAAATCTGAAACTTAACTATAAAACTCTATTCATAATTTAATACTGAACAAATTGCAAAAATATTAACTCTTTATCTTCAAAATTAACCGTTTTATAGCAAAAACTATAAAAGTATGCATGGTTGTCAAATGTGCGATCGATGACTTTTTACACTTTTTCAATAAAATTTTAAAGTGCTTCATTTCAGAAACTAGAGGACATAATAACATAAAATTTGCTAAATATACTTATATCCATTCATAGAACATACTCACCAAGTTTCATCAAAATCTGCTAACCTTGGGTGTCAAAATGCATTTAGGCTGGATGATTTCACATGGAATGTTCCGTCTTTGAAAATTTGATTATTGTTCATAGAACTACCAGTACGAATTTCTTGAAATCTTCATTTCAGTCTTTGAAAATTTGATTACTGTTCACAGAACTACTAGTACGAATTTCTTGAAAGCTTTATTTCAGTCTTTGAAAATTTGTAATATTTTTCAAAATTTATTTCAGTTATGACTTAATTTTTGAAGTCAAATATGCATGTGATAAATTAAATTTTACTACTGCATGTGATAAAATAAAGATTTGAAAAGACCAAATAAACCATTTTATCGTCTTTATGGTAATTTTAAATCGCCGAATAATGTAATACTAGCTGTATGTCCTTGCGTTGCTCGGGCTATCTCGAATAATGCGCCATTCCCTGAGGTCACGTGACACGTCTTGTCTGACCAATCGGCTATTTCTTTGTTCTTCTGTTTTCTTCGGCTCTTCTCTCCTGGCTACATTGTGCAATGTCTGACAATCGGCTATTATTTTATTCTTCTGGCCTGACCACGTTGTGCCATGTTTTCTTTCTTCGTCAGTTTCAGCAACTTTCCTTTCACATTTTCTAATTGCCTGCTGTCTACGGGCAGCATCCCCTGTAACTCCTCTTTTTCCTTCAGGCATCGGAAAAAGCGAGAATTGAACAAAGCAAAAATAGTAACTTCCAAACATCAGCTTAAAATAGCAGCTACCAGAAATATTTAAACTTGATCAAATCAATGAATAATGATTAAAATCAATAACATAAATAATCTATATCTTTCGG
Organism: Araneus ventricosus; assembly: GCA_013235015.1. NCBI lineage: Eukaryota > Metazoa > Arthropoda > Arachnida > Araneae > Araneidae > Araneus > Araneus ventricosus. The sequence continues at coordinate 4,111 of BGPR01055391.1, read as the reverse complement.
CACATAACTTTATAGAAACAGAACACGCCTGTAAATTCGGCAGTTCGTTAAAATGATTCTGTTTGACGTTGTATCACGGTATGAAAAAAGAATTTGTACACTTCCAACAATATATTTTTTATTTCTGTCAGCGTCATTTTTTTAAAATGTCAATGTAGTTTCATTATTGAAAAATTTAACATTATTGCATGTAGCATGTTGTTGTAACAATGTGCTTTAAAGTAAACAGCTTCAACAATAAAAAATATTTTGAATTGCGCTGCAACAATGAAAAGTATTGTTATGAAGTATCCGAAACAATGAAAAGTATTGTTGTAAATTAGTTTTTAATAAATATCTTTTTTACTAATTGTAATTTCGGAATTTAAATGGCCGAAATGGATTAATTGGATTATTCCGCGTCTTTTGTTGCTGTCCGCGCACTTCTCCGTTCGGTGGTTCTTGAGAAGATAGTCGGACATACAAACATACACACATACAATCGGATTTTAATAGTGTAGATGGAACCGATAAAACATTTGCAAAAATAGTATTTAACTAAAATGCAATTGGTTTTCCAAAGCACTATAGAGAAATAATTTCTTCACAATTTTTGATAACTTTATAATTTGAATAATATCTTTTATTTGTGAAGAAAATCAAACAAAACTTAATAAAAATACTGAAAAAAAAACTCAATAGCTTTATTAAAAATAAATCTATCTGTTTAGACCTGATGTGCGAACGGCCTGAAAAAGTCGCTAGTTTTCCCCGTGAGGTCCAAATGCGCGTCTCTCCTGGTACAATCTGGACACCAAGAAGTTTGATGGAGGATTTGCTTATACAGTGCGCCTTAAGGAATCTCAAAGTGTAAGTAAAACGAAAAGAGAGAAGAGAGTGGATTATTGTATTGTTTTTGAAGCAGCCATCTTAATGTCTAGCTAAATGACACAAGAATAGATTAATTACTGTAAAATATCCAGAATGAATTAAGAGATATATTAAAAGAAAAAAAATAATGAAGCAGAGTAATAGATAGTATCGAAATACGAAGGTTTTAATGTCAGAAAAGAATATGCTATACAATATTAACAAACAACGAAGATGAAGAAGAAGAACATTAATTACTGTAAAATATCCAAGAAGAATGTAAGTGATTGTATATCTAAAAAAACACAAACAAAATAAAGAAGCAATTTATTTGGTGGCAGTGGCACGGTTAATGCTCAGGAAAAAAATTTGGTGAATATATAAATGAATTAAGGGAAGCTTTTAATTGTAGAAAAATATAAAATACATATATAACGAAATGAAAAGAAAGAGGATTATAGAATCTGGGATACGCCATCAGAGGCCTAATCCATGCAGATTCAAAAATAATAGACTTTCTTTTGCTGAGAGGTTCGATTGTAATTTTAAATTGAATTTACCCTCTCAAGGGTCTAACCTTCCATGAACAAATTAGAAGAAAACTATTTATCCACTAAAGAAGTTAGGGCAAATCAGTCTTTAAATATAGTTCTGAAAAGAAGGATTAAAATGTCTTATACTTTTGCTGTGAAATGGAAAAAAGGTAAGCTTCTGAAGTGAACTTTTTTATAGGTTCGTGCCCTCATCTCCATCTAGTGAGGGATAAAATCAATAACCAAAACCAATAATGTTTTAGTTGTTTTTCATAAAGTTTTTTTATGTTTATAAATTTAAGTTTTTGATATTTTAAATTTATATTTTTAATTTTATATATTCAAGTTCTTCTTTTATATGAGAAAATGTTTGTAGGATCCTTTTATAAAAATGTCCGATTAGGTGTGGTATGGTATGAATACCAATATCCACAGTGCAATGGAGAATTTGAGAAGAAAAGATGTAATAAACAAAACCTAAGATCTAAAAAATTCTTTAATTCTTAGATTCTTAAAGAAATAAGTAGTGGGTATAAGTAACTTTAAATTAGTCTTTAAATTATCGAATGACTCTATAAATTTGAATTATACGGGTTAAGTTATTAATTGTTAAACTTTAGATTACGATCATAATTAATCTGAAATATCCTTTAGTAATGAAATTTCGATGAAACAGAAAACTGCTCTTCACCTTTTCTGTTTGGTGAGACATGTAGTCCTTTATACCTACTTATCCTGAGTCACCCCATGTCTCAATAAAAGTAATTCGTCGTAATGGCTAACGATACAAAAAGGAGAAGGTAGTTCTTTTTGTCAAAAGCTTTAGAATAAGCGGATTACCTTAGGGGAGGAAACTCATCAGTCAGTGTTTGATTTGTCACTGCTCATGCAAAGAAAAAAGCTTTTCTTGCACAACAAGCATGGTGGTGGTGATTCAATTCCACAAGCAGTTTAGCACCTTGAGAAAAACCTTATCAGTCAGCGGTACTAGATTTCACTGCTCTGCAAAGAAAAAAAAGCTTTTTCTTGTGGCCACCATGTATGGATGTGTGACTAATTCCATAAGCAGATTGGCACTAGGGAAAAGCAACTTTATCAGCCTGGGTACTGATTTGTCACTGCTCTATGCAGGCTTGTTTTCGGTCAATATGTATGGTGATGTTGGATTCTAATTCCATAAGCAGATTACACTTAAGGGAGTGAAAATCTTATCGTCATGGTACTAGATTTGTCACTGTTCTGGCGCAGCAAAGCCAGCAACATGTATGGTGGTGGTGATTCTAAATCACAAGGATTGGCACCTTAGGAGTTAAACCTTATCAGTCACTTAAGATTTGTCACTGCTCTATGCAGCAAAAGCTGTGTATAACATATATGGTGTAGTGGTGATTTGAATTCTGCTACAGACAGTACCTTAGGGGAGTGAAACCTTACCAGTCAGTGTAAGATAATTATCGGCTACTCGCCTTTCGGCAAAGAAATAAAAACTCTTCTGTGCAGTACGCTGAGGCTGTGATTTAATCCTACTTGCCCTTAAAGCATATCTAGACAGTTTCGTGAAAAGATCATGATGAAAATAAAGACATCTGTTTGTCAAAGGACCTTGGAGTACGCACAGCACCTAGTGAAGTAGAGATCCGCCACAGACACAGCCTACTCAAAAGCGGGTGTAAGGACTGAAATAGTTCAAGTAGTGGCACGAGTCCAAAAGTCTTTGGAAAAGGGGCGCGTTCCGCAGCACCCACAAGGTATGTGAAGCGAAACCGCCGATAGGCACAAGACCTTTGATTCAGGTACACCCCTCATTGCCCAGCCTCCGCGGGTTTATTCGAGCTCAAACTAGTTTATACCAATAGGCGGTGAATTAGAAACAGAGTTGGCTGCTAGAGATAAGGGCCTGCTTGACTCACACTGGTGAGATGGGAGATATTACATTGAAAGCGACCTACACTGGTGGGGAGAGATAGTTGGTTGCTTGGACTCCATGTTTGGTGGGGAGATGGAGACAGTTACACTGTTTGACCCACACTGGTGGGGAGATGGAGAAGCTGGCACTGTTTACCTGCCTGGTGGGGAGATGGAGATAGTTACAATTGCTTGACCCACACTGGTGGGAGATGAGAATATACTAACATCTGGGAGATGGAGATAGTTACAGTTTGCTTGACCCACATCGGTGGGGAGATGGAGATAGTTACACTGTTTAATCCCACACTGGTGGGGAGATGGGAGATAAATACAATTGCTTGACCCGGTGGGGGGGAGATGGAGATAGTTACAATTGCTGACCCAAACTGGTGGGGAGATGTAACATAAAGAAGTTACAATTGCTAATCTCACAGTGGGAGATGAGAGAAGTTACACTGCTTGACCAATACCGTGGGGGGAGATGGAGGTTACACGTTTTGATCGCATACTGTGGGAGATGGAGATAGTTACAATTGCTTTTTGACCCACACTGTGTAGGTTGAGATAGTTACACCAAGTTGACCCACACTGGTAGGGAGATGGAGATAGTTGTACTGCTTGACCCGAACTGGTGGGGAGATAGTTAGTCCATGCTCGATTACCTAAAGTGGGAGTACAACTATATGCAAATGTATTTTATCATTTTACATATAAAGTAAAAGTTAAAAAAATAAAAATGTTCCTTTTATTAATATAAAACATGCAAATTTTAAAACCCGTTATGTGGAAGGATAAATAATGCAACTGAATCCAAAGCAACA
>BGPR01055390.1:0-10028 GCA_013235015.1 Araneus ventricosus | reverse complement strand
GCCTACGTTGCGAACCCATTTTCTGCCGAAAATCAAAAACATTTTTTTCGTTTCACTTCACTTTTATTTCTTAATGTAATCCTAAAACTTATTTTATTTTACTAGAAAGATGATCGGAAATGAAATTAGCATCCTTTTAGTAAAGCTTAGCTGAAAATGGAAAACTAAACAAGAATTTGATTTGGCAACAGTATTTTTGTACAAGAATGTACAAAAGGGCACAACAAAGAAGCGTTTTTCATTGTTCTAACTTAATATTTATTTCTTTTTATTTGCGATTTATATTTGGTTTAGTTTGAATTAGCCGCTTTCGGCCACCAGGTTGTTCGACGAGTATATTATTTCAATTGAATCTTGTATAATTTTATATTCATGGCTGCTTTAACATCGTAACTTTAAACTTCAGATTGTGGTAGATTATTTAACCCATGTTCTGTTAGTGGCCTTGCACCTATTTTGTTCATTGTTTACATAATGTACGTAATGGGATCGAATAACTGACTATACTATATGACATCTAATCCCAAAACTTCTTTTATTTTACTAAAACGATAATCGGAAATGAAATTAGAAACATTTTAGTAAAACTTAGTAGCTGAAAATGGAAAACTAAACAAGTACTTGTTTTTCATTGCTTTCACTTAATAATTCACTTAGTATTTATTTCTGTTTAGTTGGAATTTAGTTTAGTTTTAAGGAAATGTTTTTCCCAAAATACAATACATTAAGTCCATATGGGTAAATAGTATTGTAGTAGTCTATAAAAATTTTTCCCACCATAATCTTTTTTTTATGTAAGGAACTATCTTAATGATACTATTGTCTACATTATCAAAACCGTGTGCATGAAAATGTCCAATCTCTATTCTATTATGAATATTTTTGTTATTGACAAATTTTTTAGTGTCTGAATGATGTTGATTTATTCTTAAGTTAATTGTATTAGCTGTTTGTCCTATATACTTGAAATTACAAATTTTACAATTCAACATATATATACAATTATAAGTTTTACAAAAAAGAAATTCAGAACTATTATCTAATTGAGCTTCATTAATCATTGGACAAGTTTTGCATCTTTTATTATTACAACTTTTGAATTTTAAATTTTCTAAATAATCAACCTTTTCATTATTATTCATTTACTTTATATTACTTTTGAACTGCAATGTAGAATGTGAAATTGGGAAGCCAATTTATGTTTATAATTATATTTTAATTCTAAAAAATCCTGTTTTCATACTTTTTTGTAATATTATCTCTATATCCATTATCATATCCCTCTATATTGTCACCATGAATACAGTTCAAATCTCTATAATTATTATTTTGTGAAGTATTACTATTATTAACATTTTGAAAATCAATTGTAGAATGAAAGTCTGCATCAATATCATCACAAGAAAGCAGACTCAATTTATTTCCAGTATCAAACTCACAATAATCTCCAATTCAAAAGATGTGTTATACTTTAAATATATAAAAATATTAATCTAAAAATTTAAATTAAAATCAAATTGCCTTATCAATAAACATACAAATGAAATACAAAAGATAGTTTGATTAAAGAATATTACACTATGGTTAAAAGACAACCTAGAATTGGAATTAAAACAATCCAATGCCTATCAGCCTTGGGAACTGATATGTCGCATTAATCTAGATTTGTGGAGCCAACCCTCTGCCAAAGCTATTGTTGGGAAAACGACAAAATAGGGGATTAAATCTCGAAAAACTTTTAAGATAAGATGCGAGAAAGTATATAACTTATAACATACCAATTCAATAGTTAGAAATATTGTTAGGACTAGAGCTTTATCCTAAAGACAGTTCTGCATTTAAAGTAAAAATATTATTTCTAAATTAAGCACTTAATACTATATCAAAACAATATAAAAATATTAACTGTAAATTAAATTTAACCTTTCATAATAATATATATTTTTTGAAAATGTACATAAAAATAAATAAATGAATATATGATGCAATCTTATTCTTAATCTAGTGGCGTCATCTACCTATGAAGTGATTTACTAAAATCTTTGTTAATTCCATTATATATGATCACATGAGAAATAAATCTTAAAGAATTTTAATTTAATGGTGTTAAATATTTCTTATTAACAAAAGCATACATGACACTTTTAGGATACCCATATCTCATAGCATTTTCAAGACATGTATTAATATGAGACTGCTGTTTTAACTTGACTGCGACTAAAATAGTGCTTCTATGAATATAATTTAAGACGTTATTTCTATAACTGATTACTGCTTGTTTAAGAAGCAAGGCTGAAGGATAAATATTTTTCCACGTATTATTAAAAGTTCCATTATTAAAAACAATAAGATCATCTACTTATCTGAAAGCCTGAGGATGAAAAAGTAAGTAATTCTTTTCAAAATAATGAAGAAAAATGTTAGCTGCAATAGAAGGCAGAGAAGATCCTTGTGGAATGCCATGAGATTGGAGAAAAACACTTTCTCCATAGTAAATAAAATTATTAAACATGCAAAAATTACATAATTCATCCCAATACTCAAAATAAATATTGAGAATATTTTTATAATAAAAAAATAAGAGTTCAGGACCTCTCGAAGAGTGACTAAAGGAATGCTTGTAAAAAGATCTTTGAATTCGAAAGTCTCAATAGAAGAAATACTGTCTTTATTATTGCTAAGGAAATCAATAACCGGTTTATTATTGATAATGATCCAAGTAAAACCTTCTGAACAGATGACGTTCAGTAATTTTTTAAACAGATTAAGGGGAGTCAGTACCCTATATACTTTCAAAAATTCGATTTTTTGATTTTTATATATTTGAAATCTTCATTTCAAGACCTTTCCAACGATACGTCTTTTGCTCGCGTTAGTATTAGAAATAAGTTAAAATAAACTTTAAAAAAATGTAAACAGACCTTTTAATGGCGTTCCACGCCCACTTTGACAGATGAAAAATGTAAGCATTGGATATTTAACCGAATGCTTCATTTGCAAAACCTTACGTTTTATTTATTATTTGACTGCGAGCAAGCGGTAGTTTAACTGTAACTGTTTTTGCATTCTTCCTTGCCGTGTTTACATTTTTTGGCTCTCATTAGCTTGGAATAAAAGTGAAAAGTACTTACAAAACTTTTTTTTCTTAAAAATCGCTGCATTCGAAAGTTGTTATTCATCGTTTTGTATCCGTTTTTCAATTGTGTTATTAATTTTATTCCTTTTCAGTCAATATTTAATTAAACCTCTTTCCATCAGAATTTTGAAAATAGATCAGATGTGAATTATCAAATTACCGCGTGTTCCCAAATCAACATTCGTGCAAATTGAAGAACTTTCCTTTGGTGTGTATGATGCTGTATGCACTTTTAATGAGGGAAATTAAGCAACATTGCTTTTGAAATTAAGCATTTTTAAAAATTTAGGCATACTACCTGGATAATATACATTCCAGGAAACCATGGATGTTATGATAAAAGGTAAGATTTTTCTCTTTAAATTGTACAATGCAAAAAGGTATTTTTAAACCTGTATAAACATTTTTTCTCAAAAACTGCATAACATATACTCTTTAAATTTTTACCACCTTTTCTATACATATAAACGTATACACTGAGCAAACTTTTTCCTATATATGCATTGTTTCAACCTTTTCCTTTCATCTTTGTTTTATATATCTATTTTATTCCTCCTTCCTGTTAATTACAGAGAAAAGACATATTTTGCCCTCAATTCGATAATGTTACGTTGAGTAAATTAATGTATATTTTCTAATGATCTACTACAGATACAAGTTTTAATTTGTTTATACAGTTTAATTAGACATTTTTCTTTATACTGAGGAAAATTCTTACATTAATATAGCGTTTTTAAAAAAAATTTAACTGAATGTCACAATAAATTTTTCAAAAATTGCCGTTTAGCAACACGCAATCAACGTTATTAAGAAATATTTTTGAAACTGCGAGTATCATTTTCTCAAATTCTATTGCATGTAGGATTTTGAAATTTTTACCACAGATGCTTTTCATATTAATATATATACTGAGCCGATTTGCTTCTATTATTTCTTACTATTGCTGATTGCGTGTAAGAAAACGACAATTTTTGACAAATTCATCGTGACATACAGTTAATTTTTTTAAAAAAAAAGCTATATTAATGTAAGAATTTTGCTCAGTATAAAGATAAATGTCTACTTAAACTGTATAAACAAATTAAAACTTGTATATGTAGTAAATCATTAGAAAATGTGCATTAATTTATTCAACGTAATGTTATCGTATGGAGGTTGTATGTCGTTTCGAAGGCAAAATATATCTTTTCTCTATAATTAATAGGAAGGCGGGTTAAAATAGTTATATAAGACAAAGATGAAAGTTACAGGTTAAAAAATGTATAGATTGCACTCTAGTATGCTGGAATCTTTTGATGAGGCAATTTTTTTTACCTTTAACTTGAATTATCTCAAAATGGTATTTTTGAAACTGTATCTTTTTCTCAAATTCTATAGCATGTAGGATTTTGAAATTTTTACCACAGATGCTTTTCATATTAATGTATATAATGAGCAGATTTGCTTCTATTATTTCAAAAATATTTCATAATATGGCTGATTGCGTGTAAGAAAACGACAATTTTTGACAAGTTCATCGTGACATACAGTTAAAATTTTTAAATAAACCAAGCCATCCTCTCAGTATAAAGATACATGTGTACTTAAACTGTATAAAAAATTTCAAACATGTATCTATTATACATTGTGAGAAGAAGGTACCTAAAAATGGCCAATTTAACATTAGCGGTACAGGGGGTACCGACTCCCCTTAAAAGACAACACTTGCACCCTATGCCGATTATTTTATCCTCACTTTGAATTTTCGATCCACCCTAATATCCAACAGTATCCGCTGAATTGTGTGTTCCGAAACACTTGCGCTTGGACCTGCATTGTATTGGGCTGTCAGCTGAGCCACTGTCTGGAGCCGATTTTGCTTTACCAGGCGGGACAATCTGCGACGTCCTTTTTCTTTGATGACTCGTGGACGACCAACACCTTAGCATCTAGTGCTGGTGTCACCGTCATTTATCCACTTTGCATGAATACTAAAAACGGCAGATCGTGAACAACCTACCAGTCGTGGAGTTTCGGTGATGCTTGTTCCGAGTCTTCGGGCTCTATCAAATTCGCTTAGATCAACAGCCTTTCTCATCACTCGCAAAATTAAGTGCAAGAATGATTAATTGCATTCTCCAGCAGCAGTTAAATACCATTCTCACTAAAACCACGTGCCCTCCACGTCATCCAGACGAGTTCATTGAAAAATGTGGGGATGACCATAATGTTTTGGCTCGTCAGTGTATTTCTTGCATTGTCGACAATGTTTGGAGGCATCTTATTATTTTATGGACTCAGGGCATAAAAGTTTCATGCTAATTGATCCATTTTTTAAAGTTCTTTGAATGACTCACCTTCAACCAACCCAGTGACGTGGGAGACACGTCCCATTTCTGAATACTCTCTCAATACTTTTTCTATGTTCAGCAATGTAGCGGTCATTTCTGAACTAAAATTTCGACAATTAAAATGTCTAAATCAACTAATGAAACATGTTTCACCTTAATTGCTCCAGCCGTTCTAATTCAACATTTCTACGACTTGTCTTATCGGTAGTTATCATCCTATAGGGTGAATAAAAAAGATTTTATCCCTTTATAATTTTAGTTCAATGGTGGAAACATGCGATCTAAGTTTCATTTCTCCCATTCCATTTTTTAAGTGCATTTTGTAGACATGTCCCCAACCTACCCTGAAATACTGGTTTGGGCTTATTTAGCCCAACAGTACTTCACGTCGATTAATGAGGAACATTCATAAAAAGTTTCATCAAAATCGTTCCAGCAGTATCAAGTTTTCAATCAATCGGATTATGTCCTTGCTCCACCCTACCTGAAGAATTGGGTGAATTTTATTTAAACCTTGCTTTCATTCGGCCTATGAAGAACATGTCATCAAATTGCCCCAGCCTAATAAAATTTCATGCCAAAAGGTCCATTCGTTAGATGTGTTTAAACAACTTTACACCATCCTGCCCACAGGGATTGGGTTAGCGTTTATTTACACTTGCAATATTTTTAGTTTTCAAATTAGACGTATATGTACTAAAATTCATCAAAATCGCCTAAGCCATGTCCAACAGCATGTCATTTGGCTCGATTGACTATTTTGCCCCACACTACATTTAGGCATTAGATAAGCGTTTATTTACCTTTTCAGTACTTTTAGTCAATCTGTGAGAAACATATGTAACTTTTCTCATCAAAATTGCCCCAGCAGTATAAATTTTCATGACAATGGATCCATTTATTAGATGCGTTTAAAAGACTTTACCCCACCCTACCCGCATGGATCGGGTTGGCGCTTATTTATCCATAAAGTATTTTTAATCAGACACTGGGAAACATATGTACCGAATTTCATGACAATTCTCCTAACCATTTCCATTAGCATGTCAATCCTCCCAAGATATACATATATATCGACGATTTTGCCTACTCTCTGCATAACAAAATATGTGCACACATGCATAAAAACTTAAGCATCCATAAAACGGTTAAATAATAGCTATTATCTTTGAGGAGAAAATTAAAATATAAAAACACACATTACATAGTGTACATCCGAGATTAATAATTCAGATTGAAGCCGTAAAGTTAGATTGAGACGGTAAAGATTTCGGTCGCAGAGTTCCACCTAGATTTCATGAAACCTTCTCAGACATTCTGAAAGGAATCGTCCTCGAAACATTTCATGATAAGATAACATTCAGGTTCAATGATAGCACTAAGAGGCTACAAATTAAGGTCAAGAGAAAGGCACGGATTATTTTACACGACGGTCTTTCGCAAATGTTAGGCTTTGATCTCACAGAAATAGTTTCAAATCATCCAAACTTTGAAACCGTAGTTGAAAGTCCATTAGTAGCTGACCCCTGTGCTCATTATCGTGTTTTATTTCTTTATACTGAGATAGTCAAGTCTCAAACCGTTGGGGATGTATTTGCACCCTTACTTCGCATTGTGAATGTCACCGGCAGTGACGGTGAGATGGTATATGTACAATATGATAGGCCTTACTATATCCCCCTGAGTCGGAAAATAATTGACACAATAGAAATAGTTATAAGGACACTTCGAGGTGAACGTGGGCGTTCGTACGTGAAACTACACCTTAGACAAAAATATCTTCCATAATGCAGGTCCCATATACATGTTGTCAAATTATTATTTACATCAGACTGGGAATGGACTTGATTTTCATCGTGGATCAGCATACCAATCAGGGTACGGAAGAGTGGGTGGTTTGTTCCATTCATTTTTTCGAACTGCTGTGCCCCTTTTTAAATCGGGAACCAAAGCAATAGCTAAGCAAATTTTGAAAAGTGAATTAGATGTAATGAGTGATATTTCTCGAGGGGAATAATCCAAATAGGCAGCTGAGAGACGTTTTAAGGAAGCTGGAAAAATATTAACAGATAAAGCAGCTTCAAAAGTAAATATGATGATAGGTTCTGGAGAAAGGAATAAAAAGCGAAGACAACCTCAAAAGAGAACCAGTATACCGAAAGCCAAGAAAGTGAGAACACGCGTTATTTTCTCTTAGATATGGCTGCCCTTATTCATCAAGATTAACCCATTTGCGTGAAATCGGAATTGGATTTATTTTCTATTCCTTCGACCCAAGCTGCTATTGAATTTGGAAAGTTTGTAGAATATTTTCCTTTATCCAACATACGTGATGGATCCCCAATAGAATTTCATATATCTGGAAGTGGAGACGAATATCTAGACTTGGCTCATTCATATATTCATATAAAGGCCAAAAAACAAACAGATCGGAGTGGCTCTACCTGATAATGAACCCGTTGCTCCGACTGATCCGTTTTGTCGATTGGCTGGCATCCAATACTATTTCCAGCCATGAGACAAACATTGTAGAGAAGTGACATTACAGGTTCGTAACAATATAATTAATATTTTACAGCACGAAACTTTCTAAAGCATTGGACACCGGGATTTAAAGACCTTGAATGGATAGGAAATATTTTTGTAAATAAAACACAGATTTCCATTAAAATGCACGTTGCGTCTCAAGAGGATAAATGAACACGATTATACCATTTAAGCAGTAACAACGCATAATTACATTTTCACACATTCGTGCCAGTTATTTCTAAAAACTTTTAGTCTTTTACCTGAAATGCAGTTCATGTGGATCCAGCACTTGTAATGATTTTTTATCTTGTCTTAGTAACGCAGTTTTCCCTGAACGATCGCAAGCAAGCAGAAAGCGCACAACAACATCAAAGACCTCATATTGCTTTTCTTTACCGACGGAGATACTGGTTTCGAGACGCTTCCAATTGATTATATATAGTGAGTTTATCGAATAAAACTTTTATGCCTCATAAAACTAGCTAATTGAAATAGAAATATTATTTACTTTCGTTTTATATTCGGTTGGAAACTCAATTTCACGATTTAATATTGTCCTTTTATTCTTTTTGGCTTCTGAGAAAACATTCCCAGCGTGCCCACAAGTATGACACGAGGCTTGAAAAAAGTAAATACTCTAGAGAGAGAGAGAGAGAGGGAGGGAGGAAGTTTATTGGGAGTGTATAAATAGTGTGAGGAAGTTTCTAGATTAATAGTTAAAGTCACATATTCAAGTTACATATAAACGGAAAAACATAATAGTTGCAATCATTATTGGTGTGGATACGAGCAAAATAATTAATTTGGAGTAGTGTAACGTACAAAATGAAATATGCGCAACACTCTAATAAAACAGGCGTTATTACATTCCAATAAAAAAGCAGTTATTGCCATTCAAAATTTTAGAAATTTTTTCACTGTTATTATAATAATTAAAGGTGAACTATTGTTTTCCTCATCATTCTTAAGCATATACTTTAAAATGCCAGCATCCAAAAATTACATTTCGCTTCCTTGAAGATGCGATCTCCAGCGTCTCGTATATCGGCAAAGTTCTGTTTCTTATAACCCTGCATATATTACAAGAGAATGAAGATTCTGATTATGGTAATCAGAATCTGTTAGAAATTATGTTTGATCTATCAAATAATATGAAACACTAGAGAAGAGTTTTGCTGAATACGTAATTTTCACACTTATAGAAAAATAACTAGAACAATTGAGGCAAACTTTTTCAAGTGTGCATTTTTTGTGGCTTGCGAAAATGTCTTTTGTTAGAATAATATCCCATCTTTAAGAAGCTACTGAAGACATATTGGGAGCGGTAATTTTGAACCATGGTCAAACGAACAACGACTGCACCTGAGTTAGTAAAGGTGTCAGAGCATTTTTCTGCCAGTGGCGTAACGAGGGTAAGTGGCGCCCGGAAGAAAATATGACTTTTTCGCTCTCCCCCAGAATCAATTCTCCAGCTTGTGTAAACACCGCTCATGCGGGCATGGTATATTTCCGCCCCCTCATCTTATTTAACTTTGTAAAGAGATATAAACTCATTAAGTGGCTTAGCAAGAGTAAGTGGCGCCCGGAAGATAATATGTTTTTTTTTTATCTCAGTCATCATCAGTGTCTTAACAATCGTAAATGACGCCAGGAGTAAGGTATTATCTTCACACCCTTTTCTTCATATTTTACTTTTAATAATGGCAAAGATGTAGCAATGCTTTGACTGCATAGTGCCTCCTAAAACTGGCACCCGGGTCATCAATACCCCTCTTGTCCCCAGTCGCTACGCCACTGGTTTCTGTCGTTTCGGAAGAAATTGTCAATCTCACTTCTTGCTGTGTTTGATACAAGCTATATTTAAAAAATTGGCAGAATGATTATGCATTCTTAGAAAAAAAAATCCATGCTAAGGCTGAATCAAGTACCTCGTTCGTTATACGTGATTGTTTTAGAAGATTTCTGAATTGATTTAAATTAAGAATAAATTAAAGATTAAAAAGAAATACTTTTCATTGAAAGTCATCGCTGAA